>JAKOGI010000215.1:217500-360000 GCA_029747015.1 Carnegiea gigantea
TGCCGGGTGTTTTTTCCAAGGAAGACCTCTCCGAGGCTCAAATCAGCCTCAGAGTGAAGTCGAGTAATAGAATGAGAGAAAGGAGCAGAAAGAAAGTGAGTTTACTATTTTTGGAGAGTACATAATGAGCAAGTCAAATCATGAATGGTGAGAAGCCCCTCAAAAGGGTTAATCTTGGGACATTTACAGCGCTGGAGTTCGCACCCAATGGCAAAATGATAATTTAACAATTTGGAGGGAAAATTACTGTCATACCCCTCCAGTATCCTTCTTCCTTCCTTGCAGTCAACTCTAACGATATGTTGACTTGGTCTGCACCATGTGTCAACTTCTCATTGGATGGGTCCTAAGTATCCCAATCATTTAGCCCCTCGCATCTTAATGGAACGTCTACCCGGGTGTTCAGATGACATATGGATTTGCTCGATCTATCCCCGCGAAGCATTATAAATAGAGTCATTGTGTCCACTTGAGGCTTATTACTTTCACAGATCCACAATTTCTAAGCACGGATTTCCCTTTCTCGGTAATGAGTAGGATGCCAAGTTCATCCTTTCGTAGTTCGATTTTCGGAAGCTACACAAGGAGCCCCTAATCCCTTTGCCCAGACTTCCCCCGCCTCACTAGCCATAGCTACTTCCTCACTCGTGGAGACTGGGGTTGAGTGCTATGAGTATGATGTTGGGATTCCCAAGATAGTGCAGACGATCTTCTATGCCTTCGCTCTTCAGGAGGCGATTCATTTCAAGATCATCTTACCCCTCGTAGTTCAGGATTTGAGCGAGCTTTTGGAGGAGTTTTATTAGGAGAGTTTTGAAATTTAGTTGGACACCAATGACGACCAACTTGTTTGGTGTCACCAACAGGAGGCAAATGCCAATGCTCGGTCAGTTTAAAGGCGTAGAGAGTTTAGACTCGTGGACATTTCCCTTCCTCTTCCCCTGAGGTATCTCCCCAAAGGAGCAAGAGAGGTCCCTATTGAAAGGGAGGAGGAGGACTCTCTATGTGGAGAGAGAGAATAGCCTCTTGAACGAAGAATTGAGCATTGCTTTAACGAAAAGGATGAGATTGCTCACAGGGTGGAGACGTGCCCCCTTCTGCTAACCAAAAAGAATCCTTCCAAAGAAGAAGAAAGGACTTCCTCTTGCTGAGAATAAGTTCGATTCAACTTCATGGTCTTGATGTTATGTCGTTAATGGTCACCCATTCATGACTAATGAGTTGAAGCGCCTTAACTTGTTTAGCCATTTTCAGCTTGTTTGTAACAGACATCTCTGCCTTATTCGATGCATGCCCCGGCTATGACATTGTTGTTTTTTTAATAATGTACTTGAAGGTTTTGCGTCAATGAATCTTCTGATGTTGTTGACTTGATTTTGTATAAATTTTAGGTGTACTGTAATTCATGGGCCCCTGATGCGTTCATTGCTCTTGCTTATTCCAGTTAGTTTCTTTGTATAATTCTAACAACAGGAGTCACCTGAAGATCCTCTCGCGTACCTGTCTCTGTCTGTTCAACTAATAAAACGAGTAAGAAATCTTCCCCTTGACAAGATAGAATAGGAAGAAGAGGCTCCCCTCTCCCCTCTCCATTCAATTTGGCCAAATGGGAGGAGAGGGCCTTCCCCTCCATTTGGCTTGGCCAAATACAAGACAAAATAGGAGGAAGAGGCTCTCCTCTCCCCTCTCCATTCAGTTTGACCAAATGAAAGGAGAGAGCCTTCCGCTCCATTTGGCTTGGCCGAATATGAGGAGGGGCTCTCCTCCTTCCATTCGGTCAGGCCTCATCCGTACGGGCCGCCTTTTCTTTTCTCTCTCTTTTTCTTTTTGTTTTTGACCCGTCTTCAATTTTGACACTTCACATTTCATCTGAGATATGCTGCTGAATGTATGGCATGTCTCGAGGCAACTCCAGTTCATGTATAAGCGCTTTACTTCTAATTCATTTCTCACTTCCATTCACACGCCCTCCCCAAAATTTTGGGGAGAGAAAGTTAGAGAGAGTCTCTGAATGAGGGATTTCCTTGCCTTAATGATTACAAAGGTGTCAATCCTTCCCCTCTCGCTTTATCATTCTTGTATCGTAGCAAAGTTTTCATTCCCTTACTAGCTAAGGTCATCCTCTAGTCCCTTGTCAGTCTTTTGAGAGGGTAGGTTTGGTAATAATTTCGCCAACCCATGTCCAACCTCACCTTTTGGGGAAAACATGGGCCTCTCAGATGATTACGGAAATAACTTGCAGTCAGAAACTAAGCACCCCAGGAGTCCGCCCACAGCGAATCCGTTATGGAATTTCCTTCAGAGCTATCCGAATTTCCTTGAGGAGAACTCTAGTAGCTCGCTGTCCCTCAGCTCGTATTATCATATTCATAGAAGGTATCCATAGCTAACCCATTTCCCGGACCTTTTGCTAGCGTAGGCATGTTACCCACAAACGTAGTTAAGGAGTCGGAGTAGGATCCAACCCCTTCTAGTGGTCCTGTTAGGTCCGACCAACAAAACTCCTATTATGTCAACCCATCCTTCCGCAATGAGCTGAAGAAGATCATAGATTAAGCAGCTATAGGATGGTTGTTCCCTCCCAAATAAACCCCCTCCTGTTGGATAGTGGTGCACCTTTAGGCCTTCAAGTATGGCCTACGGTTCCCTCTCCCTAAGATTGTCATGGAAATCCTCCAAACATATGATATTGTGGTGAACTTGTCCCAGTGCATGGGCAACCATTCTATCGTTTGTTGATGCATTCAAGCTCAAGCATCTTGAATGTACGACCTCGGCCTTCACCTATGTTCACATAATCCAATGTAACAATAAGACATGTAGGGGAAAGGGTTGTTATCGAATGATTAGCCCACCCGACTTTATGTCAGCCTTAGATAAGCTTTCCTCTATCCGTGTTGAAAGTACATGTTTCCATATGTCAAGAAGGTGAATGAAGAATGGAACATCCCCATTTGGAATAAGCGAGGTTGATATATGCTTAGAACACACTTCATTTTAGGGTAGTTTCGCTGAATTTTTATGGAGAATTATGAACTTTATTTCAGAATCTATACTACTCCTTTTCCCGTTTTACGCTTGGGTATGGTTCTTTTCTATGTTTTGCATATGTTTGGACCTTTTTGCCCTTACTTTGATCCCCATTGAGTGTGTTTTGACTCCCCACGGATGCCCTTAAATTACTATGCTATGGAGAAGAAAGAAGAAATAGAGAATGCTGAGACATAGGTGACCACGGACCTTCCGTGGTGAAGGCCACGGTCTGTACTAAGCTTGATATTGCTTGCTTCTTTGTCTTCCTTCATCTTATGGTTGAGCACAGCTGAGTTTATGCTTAAATAGGGTTTGTTTTGGCTGTAAGATGGGGAGAGCATAGAAAATCAAAGCATCCAATGCTCACTTTTACCATTAGTTTTAGGATTTTTTAAGTTTTCTTTATAGTAAGAGAGGGAATTAGAGTAGAAGATTGGCACTTTGAGGCTTAGAGCTTGGGAAGCCATTGAAGGCCACCGTAGTTGCTAAGTTTTCTTCCTCTTTCAATCTCTTGTTGAACTTCTATTTAGATGTTGATTATTTCCATTATGTGTGAGCAGTTTTTCTTAATCTGTGGACTTGTTAGCTAAAGTATTAATGTTAGATCTCTAATTTTCAATATTTGTGCTTTATCCAATTGATTTGATTGAATTCCATCCTGTGGATGAACTATTATGAGTAAAGTTTTGTCAGATTTGTTTGCATGCACTAGATAGTTGAGTGAAGCACTGAAAGGAGAAATATACTATTAGAACAACAAGTTAGAACTTAATTTAGCGACTACTTAAAAGAGAGTTGTTTGTTGAGAGGAAAATTATAGCGATCAAGAATCTATAACTAAGACTAAACCAAAGATATTTGAAAGAATCCAAATTGGGTTAGTTTAGGCAATTCAGTTTATTTCGAAAGAAAAGATTGAATTCTTAGTTTGATTGTACTCCTTTGAATAATCCAATCTAGACAAAGTGCATATTTAAATCCTATGATCCAGCTCTTTATCACGTAAAGCAATTCCCTAGATGTTTTTAATCTAATTGAATTTCCAATAGTTAAATGGTGATAGTTGAGACAAACAATTGAAATTTTGGTCGGTTAGCCTTTTAATATAGGTTAAAACTTGATAGACTACACTTGTTCTCTGTGGGATCGATATTAAAACTATACTGCAACAACCATGTGCTCGCAGCTTGAACAAGACTTGGAAAGTCTTGCACTACCCCATAGGAGAAGGATATGGCTACCATAAACTACTTCCGACTTGTCAACTACGTTCACCCCCAATCTAAAAAGATAATAAAGGTTTTGGCCAATTAGCTTCCTCGACGGGTGCTCTTTAGTTACAGGTGTTTCCTTTGCACTACCGGGCTTAGTTCGGCTATACAACGCGATAGCTTGATTATTGCTTTCTTGATTTAATCTGCTTTTTTCTTTACTAACCTTCCTCTTTTGGGCTTTGCATTTTGCCGAAGAAGTGATCGACATTTTCCTTAGGATGAAAGGAAAGTTAACAGAAGAGGTAGGTGTGTGCCAAAAAAAAAAAAACGAAACGGAAAACCAAACTGAAAAATCGAAATAACTGAACTGAAAAACCAACTCACCGGACAAATTTTTCAAAAAAATCGATTCGGTTAACCGAATTGAAAAAATTTGGGTTTTCAGTTTGGTTACGATTCGAATAATTTGAAAATTCGATTAACCGGCGGTTAACTGAATCGAAAATAATTTGTTTTAAAAAAAATTATACTTGAAAAATTTTTAAAAATTAGGTAAGAAGGTGCACTTTTTTATTATTTATAAATGGTAACCAAAGTTAAATTTTTATAAAAAGAACTTAAGCATAAAAAGTGAAAAATTAGGTAAGAAAGTAAACGTTTTTTATTATTCGTGAGTGGTTAACCAGTAATCAAACCGATTTAAAATTGTTTGACCGAACAGAAAAACTGGTTAACCGACTTTTTCTACTCGGTTACTATTCAGATTTTGGACAAACTGAAATTTTCGTTTAATTGAAAAATGGTTAACTAAAATTTTCACTTCGGTTACGGTTCGGAATTTTTTTGAATTGAAAAACCGATTAATCGATTTTCAGTTAACCGAATCTCTGGTTAACCGATTTTACACACTCGCAGGGAGAGGAGAGGAGGCACGTTGACGTTGCGAGGCTGACGAAGCAAGTCGGGGGGTGTTATCCAACAGGTTTTGGACCTTCCTATGGTACGTTCTTTTCTCTTTTCCTTACATATGTACATAAAACAGAGTCATACTAATAAATGTACAAACATAAGATACAAATTAGAGAAAGGAAAAAGATTTATACAAAATAAAAATAAAGAAAGAGAAAAGAGGGAACGAATTTACCAGATTAGGTGTTGGGCGCACCTAAATTACTACCTCCTTAAGACGATGCTACGGAAGGTTGCAAGAGCATCAACCAATCCTCATCTGAAGATCCAAGCCACTAATTCAAATGTTATCAAAGCTCGCAGCAGCTTATCGAACCCTGAGCATGACACTTACACAAATGTAAGTAAGAGCACACAAACATAAATCCAGGAATGATAGTAAGTGCTCTCCTAAACTTATCAAATGCCTTGGAAAAATCAGTAGTATAATCAATGCAATAGTCAACATGATTTTTCTTTGCATGTCCTGTAGGTGTAAACTATAAGGATCAAAGGAGGAATCATACCTTCTCAAGGGACCCAGGGATTCAGAACAGTCAACCTCATTTCCCTCAAGCACAACATACAAATCAATAGGTTATAGATCGCAACACTCAGGGGAGGGAAAGGTAGTGAACATTAAGGAAAAGCATGGAAAATATGAAGGGGATCGGGGGATACATGGTTAACAAGATTAGGACTAGGTGAAACTGCAAGCCACAACATCCACAAATGACCCCCCTAAGAGGGCCTCATTGAGATCATGCACCTTAATAAAAACATTACTTGACTCACAACATATATCATCCTTATCAACACTAGTATCAACATTAAATGTCCCACCTACCTCAAACTCCGTTAACTGAGCTACAAGGAAATATGGATCAGGAAAGGTCATGATAAATCTAGCACTGTCCTCAAGGGTGCTAGATAGGGATGAAGTAATAAGGCGTAATGTAGTCGCCCAAATTAACATCAAGTTTAAGAGAACTAAACCTAATGTCGGTCTTATGTAATGGGTCATACTGCATATGTAATTAGCGAACTTAAGTGGTTGCTCATTAATTGCCTCAATCATGCTAGCAAGCCTAGCAAAACTATCAGCAGAAATTTGATAAGGATAAGAATTATTGTTATGGCCAGAACAATGACAAATCTCACATATAAGAGAAGCATAATTAAGGATGCAGGGGGATGGGGTGTAAGAATTAGCACAACTAGGCTCAAATTCATAAGTGCCCTGAGTCAAGTACTCAAGCAATTGCTAAGCTTCATCAACGTTGCAAGCACAAAAATCCCAATGTTCTAAAGGAGCATGAGTCTCACAATTCACACCCTGATACACTATATTTAGAATTTCACACTTGTCCAAGCAATAACTATAATGAGTAAGAAAAGCTTGTAATATATCTTAATATCTCCAAAATAATTCATACTTACATTAAGGAAAGTCAGAAATTGGCTTTTTTTTTTTTTTTCATTTTCTCAAACAAAAGCCTAGTCTTGGATACTCAAGTGAGCTCTGATATTAAAAAGCGCTAACTCCTTGGCACATTGCCAAAAACTTGATAAGAAAATTACCGCAAGTGCACAGCATAGGTGTAGCTAGCAACCGGTAAGTACAGGTCGTATCTGCAGAGAGTTGTGTCTTCAAGCACCCAATCTAACTCAAGCATATCAATGTAGACAAATCAAAAAGGGTGATAGGAAGGGGAACTAAACTACTAAGGTAAACATAGAAGACTTCAATTATAATTAAACATAAGATTGACCAACTAATTGAGTCAAACCCTCACATTCCAAAGTTATGCTAGCATTTAGAGATGATCGATTGTGCCATAAAAGCTCACCCAAGCCCTCTTTCAAGGGTCAAAGGATAGTTTAATTTTTCTAATCACCTATTTTCATAGGGGTAGCCTAATTAAACTACAAGAACAACAACCTTAGGCCAAGTTAGGATTCATACTATTTTCATATCCAAATGCTAGCTATCCTCTCTACCCACACTAGAAAATCAACCTCACCTTTCAATGCAAGTCAATTATCTAAAACACAGATGAAAACTCTTTCAAACATTTCATCAAACATTTGGTGGTCATGAGAGAAAACTTTGAATACAAGCATAAACAAGGTAGGCTAATGCTTAATGGCTAACCATAACTAAAGAACACTACTTTAATTACAAATATTAAACACAAAAAGACAAGCATGATGATGAACCATCAAAATAGTGAACACATTGAAAAGCATGAAATTAAAGAGAGCAAGAGAAGACGAACTTAGTCATTAAATAGCAAAATTCACAATCTTGTAGATGGTATGCACTAATTTAGCGTAAGTTATTCTCCTTCTAATAGGGTTTTGGTGGCTAATAGAAACCCTAAAAAGGGCTGAAGGAGAGGTCCCCAAGATGGTCTAACAGATGCCTCAAATAAAGTCTAAAATTTGCTTTAAAATGCGAAAATAGGTTAAATACATTAGTATCCAAGTATTTTTGAAACTAGCAGACTGCACGGCCATGCACTTCTACACAACTATTCATGCACAGTTTCAGGAAACAAGACTAAAATCTATAGGTTTTTCCATAGTTGTGCCTCACTGCAAGGCCAACCATGCATTTTCTTGGGCTCTTCACTCTCTCTCGTTTTGCCCTCAAAAGTTCGTCGGACCTGTTTGCTTCCTTAAAAATCATCGCCATGGTTTTCTTTTACATCAACACTTATGAATTTCTTATCGTCTTGATAACACTTCCTAAAAATACGAACAACGCTTCTTGAAGTACAAATATGAACAAAAAGAAGCACATTTAACCCTTTCTCATCATAATCCAACATAAAAATACGATTAAAAGGGATCAAATAAGGGGATAAATTAGGTCAAAATAAAGGTTTATTACTCATATAATAGGAACTTCTATAGGCGCACAGTGACGCTTTATCTTGTATGTGTGTCTAACATTTCCTATGTTTAGATGCTTTGTTTTGCAATATGTCTTTGCATTTCTTACAATTGCTACATTTAACATGACGCATTGAAGTATTTTTAGTTGCACTTATTTAAAGATACCCCCCTCTAAGGGGCTAAAAGGGCTTTAACTCTATCTCTACAGAGAGGGAACTATTAGCAGAGTGTTGCATTACTGCGCACCCAGGCCTTAGCCTCTAGGGGCTAGAGGTGTGGTAAGGTAAAGTATCAATTTATGTTCGTATAAGGAGTTTGAACACTAGGTGGACACGCTGATCCTTGCATTAGCATGCTGTTTAACCAAAGTATCGTGTTGGGTTAGACCCCTAGTTTGAAAGGGTAGAACGAATTTGGTTGTGAGGTCAACATCCTATTGTTCCCACAGGCCACCTCGGCAATCATGGACTAAGTTCAAACACCAGTCAAACAAGTTAATCCTTGCATCAGCATAATGTTTAACCACACTATTGCACTTGATTAGAGCCCTCACTTAACGAGTTGGATGGGTTCGGTTGCAAGACTGATGTCCTATCATTCCTATTGGCTACCATGTCATTCATGGGCTAAGTTCGGACAGTAACTAAACAAGCTGATCCTTGCATTAGCGCGCCTCTCCATTTGGATTTGTTGTTAAGTTTTAATCGCTTGATTGGACCTATCATCTCATCCTAAGCTCGTATGCTCCCAAACATGATGACAATTGAACAAAAAATAAATTTAAGAAAATGGCCATTCATTGAAATTCATAGGTGATAAAATCGAGGGTCAACCTAACATATAGTCGATATGCTAAAATGAAACAAGCCTTTCTTTTACACAAACAACACAACTATCTCTAACATACATCATGAGTAGTACCTTCTATGGTTGTTGGAATGCAATCTTCTTGGTATCCTTTCGTGAAGGGTTGTAAGTCGAAATTTTCTGGGGCTCACTTCCTCAATAGCCATGTATTCGCCTTCCCAATTGGGGTTGAGCTTCCCTTGGATTGCCCTTTCCCAATAGCCTTTATCTCCCTTGCAACTAAATCCCCCTCACTTAGGGGTCTCTCCTTGACCTTATGGTTATAGAACTAAGCTATCCTGATTTTTGCAATCTCTTCCTTGACATAGGCATCTTCCCTCACTGTGGACAACAGATCAAGTGCTTTCTTAGGGCCTTGTTGTTGAGGTCCTCCTAGAAGGTGGTGATTCAATGAGTGTGGATAGCAACCTCTACCAGGAGCATGACTTCAGAGTTATAATCAAGGAGCAATGGGGTCTCACTAGTTGCACTCTTTTCAGTTGTCCGAATGGACAATCGTATGCCCAGGACCTCATCTACCCACAATTCCTTTATATCATCCAATCTCTTTTTGAGCCCATTCAAGATATATTTGTTGGTGCCTTCATCTTGCGTATTCATTTGGGGTCGAACAATCACGGTGAACCTTGTTTGGATGTCATACTCAGCATAGTAGTTGCGTACCTTGTCGGTATCAAACTATTCACCATTGTTGATGACCATCTTCCTTGGGACCCTAAACCTTGTGATAATATTCTTTTATATGAACTTATGAACTCCTTCTCGAAAATGAATGCCAATGCCTCTACTTCTGCCAATTTGGTAAAGTAATCCACCGTGACAGAGAAATTTGCATTGTCCCGTCGCCTTTGGGAAAGGACCCATAATGTCCACATCTCACTTTATGAAGGCGATAGGGAATGCATTATAGTCAAATGGGGGGAGGACTAGTGGTGTAGGGAGAAATCGTTAACATTTGTCACACTTTCTAACCATCTCTATCGCATCCAACAAAAGTGTGGGCCTGTAGTAGCCCGTCCTCAATGCCTTTGTAACAAAGTTTTTG
Organism: Carnegiea gigantea; assembly: GCA_029747015.1. Lineage (NCBI taxonomy): Eukaryota > Viridiplantae > Streptophyta > Magnoliopsida > Caryophyllales > Cactaceae > Carnegiea > Carnegiea gigantea. The sequence goes on from JAKOGI010000215.1 coordinate 227,509, forward strand.
CGCCCAATGTGCGACCCACATTCTCTCTCACGCATCCTGGCTGACATTATTTTTCATTCTTCTGATGTGGTGCATCTTAGGAGGAGATGTGAAAAAGCTATGTTGTGTACGAGTCCTTCATATAGCAAGAACCATTCAAATCTCTTCTTGATGCAGTGAGCCTGTTTTGGGTCTTGTGGTTGGGTTTCGTCATGCAAATAACTTATGAGGGGCTCTACCCATTCTCGCTTCTATTGATCAATACCAGTTCCTTGGCATCAATCGTTTGTTCTGGTAGGATCTCCCAATGGATACTCTTTGGATGTCCATCTGAAGAAGAATTATTGAGCTTCGACAAGGCATCAGCTTGTCCATTCGTCGATCTGGGAACATGCTCGATTTTAAATCTCTTAAACATGGAGGAACTTTTCTTTCACTTTAGCTAAATAGGCAACCATGGCAGGATTGCGAGCTTCGTATTCACCCCTTACTAGACTCACTACCAGTTGGGAGTCGGAGAAAACCTTCAGGCTTTCTATTCCTAGTGCATTAGAAATTTCTGTTCCCACCAATAAGGCTCGTATTTAGCCTCATTATTGCATGTCTTGTACATGAACTTCAGTGCATGTTCACATGATTATCCTTTGGGGGATGACACGATCAGCCTAACTCCACTCCCTACATTTGTTGCTGATGCATTGATATCTAGCATCTATGACTGGCTAACCGTCTCTTCTGGTTCACTCGGGACTGAGCATTTGCTAATGAAGTCGACGAGGGCTTGGGCCTTGATTGCTCTTCTTGGTTCATAGCTAACTCCATAGGGTATTAAGTCGACAACCTACTTCAACATTTTTTTCGGAGCTATATCGCTCAAGAGTGGTTTGCAAGGGTTTGACCAGTCAAAAAAAATGATGCAATGTGATTCAAAATATGGACGCAAATTCTGACTTGTAATTAGTAAGGCATATACAAACTTCTCAACAAGTGTGTAGCACAGCTCACCCCCTGCTAGGACGCGGCTCACATAGTAGACTGGGAACTATTGTCGATCGCTTTCAACCAGCAAAACCATGCTTACCGCATGATCGGAGACTGGGACTCACCATCTGAGGGATTCTCCATAAGTACTCCTTGAGGCTTTGGAGGGTTTGCTTAGCCTCTTTATTTCATTTACAACACTGTCTTTTTCTTTATGATTTGAAAAAAGGAATGCACTTATGCGGTGATCATGGCACAAACCTCCCCAATACGACTATGCATCCGGCCAACTTTGGCATTTCTTTGACGATTATTGGAGACTTCATGTTCAGCACCGCATTGATTTTGTCAGCATTCGCCTCAATGCCTCTTTAATTGATCATGTAACCCAAGAATTTTCCGTATCTGACACCAAAAGTGCACTTCTTGGGGTTAAGCTTCATTCCATAATGCCTTAGTATCCTGAAGGTCCTTTCCAAGTCCTTCACATGATTGATTTCTTTGACACTCTTAGTGATCATGTCTACTTCCATTGCCTTCCCTATGAGTACTGCAAAGACTTTATTGACAAGCCATTAGTAAGTAGCCTTGACATTCATCAACCCAGGTGGCATCACATTGTAGCAATACAAGCCGATGTTGATAAGGAAGCTTGTTTTTTCATGATCCGTCTTAGCCAAAGGGATATGATGATAGCCTAAGAAGGCATCTATAAAGCTGAGGAGTTCATGGCTAGTCGAAGAGTCAACCAACTTGTCTATCTTTAGCAACGGATAGCTATCCTTATGGCATGCCTTGTTTAAATAAGTAAAGTCAACGCACATTGTTTATGTCCCAGTGGGCTTCTTAACTAAGACAAGATTCGATGCCCACTTAGGTCATTGATATTCCCTTGTAAATCCAGCTTTCAAGAGTTTCTGTCCCCAAGTGCCTTCATTTCTGAACGACTGGCTTGTAGTTCGGATCCGCATGTAATTTGTGTTCCATTATATCGGGAGATGTGCCTAGCATTTTGGAAAGGTCAAATGCAAACACGTCCTTGCTTTACTCTAAGATTTTTACGATTTTATCCTTTATAATTGGGTCAAGGTCCTTGCCAATCTGAACAGTCCACTCTGGGCAACCGGGGTTTGAGGGTATGGGAAGCATTTCAGAAGTGGATCCAGATAGGGTCTTTTTTGTTCTTCCGCTGAGACCAAAAGTACCGCAATTACTTTTACGGCCACCTTCTTTCCAGCCTTGCTTGTTCGAGACATCTCGCTCGTGTGGGTTCTTCCCTCAGCCCCAAAGACTTTAGACTCATATAATAGAATTCACTTGCCTTCTTTTGGTCTCCATATAGTTTCCTTACCTTACCTTCATCTAGTTCAAACTGAATAAGTAGGAGGTAAGATGCCATAATGGCTTTGATGGCATTAAGGTTTGGATGTCCTAAGATGCCATAGTATGCCATGGGGATGTTTACCGCTAGAACGTTCATCTCTACAATTCGTGAGTTATCATTGTCGCCCACTCAGGCAGGTAATCTTTTAGTTCCGAGGGGGTACATGGCTTGTTTCCTGAACCCCACAATAGGAGTCTTGAATGCTTCCAAGTCTTTTTTTGTATTATAACTTATTAAGGCATTCAACAGTGATGATATCCATAGAACTTCCCGTGTCCATGAGTACTCAATGAACTTGGCGGTTACTATTTTAAGTTGTATCAACAAGGCATCATTGTGAGAGGTTTGCAAAGGGCACATGTCCTCAGGACCAAACGCTATGGTTAGTCCTACGGGTAGCTTCAATCTCTGGCAGCCATAGCCTAGCTGAGCTTCCGGATGTAAGCTTTCCGATACCTCCGTGTTCAATTCCTTATCATCCATCCCTCGAATAATGCTCGTTATTATCTTTGTGTTACGATCAACATTTGTGTCTTTCTTTCCTTCTAGGTCACAACGATTGTGTTCCTCTCCTCTTTCCCTTCTCAAGAAGTGCTCAAGTTGCCCCTAGTGGGCTAGCTCGTGAAGGGCTTTCTCTAGTTCACGACACTCAAAGGAGATTTATTTTTAATCCTCATGGTATTCACAATACTTGTTCCTTTTCCTAAATTTTGCCAGAGTCTCGATGGGCTTTGGTTGCCTTAGCATGCAGTTGCCTTTGATTTTCATAAGGATGTTTCGAGGGCAGGTGTGGAAACGCCTAACTTTTTCCTCATCCTTTTTAGGATGCTTGTTTGGCTGGGAACCCTTATCCTCCTCTCATCTTCTCTGAGAGTCTTGTTAAACAAAATCATCCTCGACATATATCTGTGTAGCTTATATGAAGTTTTGAGCCCTTCTTAGGGCTTTCACCAATGTCGTTACCTTACGATCAAGAAGTGAAAATTTGAACCTACCTAGAAGTAATCTATTGAGGAAGGCTGTGTAAGCCACCCTATCCTGCAAGTCTAGGATTAAAATGGCTTCATGGTCGAACCTCATGACGTACTCCTTGAAGTCTTCTCCATTAACTCGTCGGCTCATGCCAAGGTGAATGCTAATTTTCCTTTCTCTCTTGTTTACTATGAAGTGAGGCAACATAGCTTGGGTAACTAAAGGAATGAGGTAATGCCCCCATCAGGAAGACCTTTGAACCACTTCTACGTAATCTCCTTCAACATAGCTGCGAAGTAATGACAACAAGTTTCATCCTCAATATCTTATGTATAAATTTATGCCTTATAGACATCTAAATGATCATTCGGATCGATGGTCCCCTCGAAGGGGCCAATGGTTAGGATCTTGAATTTCATGTGGCACGATACCTCTATGATTGCCTTATTAAAAGGGCATTAAAAAGAAAGCAAGGATTCTCTCTCCGAGGAACCCCTGATCCAAAGCGTAGCAGGTCTAGAATCGCCTAACTCAACCAATGAAGGTGAATTGAAACGTTGAGATGATACCCCCTACTTCTATCCCCCTCTTGCTCCCGGCCGTTCAGAGAGCGGAAGAGTGATGTGGGCTACTCGAGTTCCTATTGGGTCCTTCCTACGGACCAATCCAGCTAATGAACTCTTTCTTTGAAGCTTCCTAATTCCAAGTACTCGGGGTAAGAGCACTCCTTGTACAATCTCGCTTCCCTAGTCTTGGATGCATATGGAGTTCTGACGGATTAGGAGGAAGAGATGTTGTTATAAGCTTTTCGTAGGGCTGCTTAGCTTTGTTGATTCTCCTAGCATCCCCACCTTATAAGGCGATTGCCTCCCCTAGGGGAATCTATTCTGATTCCGCTAGTACAGAGGGGTATAGCCAGGCATTAGTTCATATTTGAACCCTCGGATGAGCTCAGCTTCGCATCTGGTAGCTTTTATGTTTTTGCACTCCCCTCCAATCACTGCTCATTGCACTTGTTGAGGCGCCTCCACCAACTATTCAAGAGTGACAAATTATTGAGCGGGGGTGAGGGGTGATCCACCGAGCTCTCCCAGAACTCTGAGCTAGAGATTAGCCATGCCCCATTGGGGGGTCCTCGGCTACCCCAAGCATACCTTCTCTCCTTGCTTTAACGCTATAGATTAAGCGTCAACCATTTCGGCAATATTTCCTATACGCGATAGCAATATGTTTGGAAAGAAATTTGAATAAGGGGGGTGAAGCCTGGACATACACTTAGCTAACGTACTGCTTGGCCACATGAGCTGATGTATCCACTGATCGATGACCTAAATGAAGGTCGACTCGGGTGTTTTTCCCAAGCAAGCCCCCTCGGATGATCAAGTTAGTCTCAGAGTGAGATAGACAAATAGAGAGATAGAAAAGAGGAGAGTGAAAGTGAGTTTACTATTTTTGGTGAGTGTCTGATAAGCAAGTGAAGTCATAAACAATGACAATTCCCCAAAAACGGCAAATGATGGGGTATTTATAGCTTTGGAGTTAGCACCGAAGGGTAAGATGGTAATTTCCCTATTTAGAGGTGAAATTACCATCATCCCCTCTAATATCCTTCTCCTTCCCTCCCTTGTAGCCAACTCTAACTGTACGTTAACCTGGTCTGCGCCTTGTGTTGACATTTTATTGGACGGGTTCTAAATATCCTATTCAATATATATATATATATATATATATATATATATATATATATATATATATATATATATATATGTATATATATATATATATATATATATATATATATATATATATATATATATGTATATATATATATATATATATATATATATATATATGTGTGTTGTGTGTGTGTGTGTGTGTACACACACACACCACACACACACACACCACAACAAAAACATACATACATAATATACGTGCATATGCATACATACATATATATATATACATACACATACACATAACACACAACCATACACACACACACACACACACACACCATATATATAATATATTATACACACACATACACCATACACACACACATCAACACCACACACACACTTATATATATAATATATATGTATATATATTACGTATATATATATACATATACATATATAAATATATATATATATATATATATATATGTATATATATATATATGTATGTATATATATATACACATAATATAATATACATATACATATATATATATATAGTATGTAACGTACACACACACACACACACACACACACACACACATATATATTCGTGTGGACGAGGGCTAAGCCTCTGGGACAATTTCATTATTGCCGCATGAAGCATAGGCAAGACACACCATATAAGTCCTCACGCAAAATAAAGCTGATTTGGTGGATGATCAAAAACAACAAAAGGGGAAGATTGTTCAACTACCATATTCAGTAATCGATGTGCTACTCTATTGGCCTCCTTGTAATCACGATCAATATTAACCTTCAAATTCATATTGTAGATGAAATCTTATCATTCCTTTACAATATAATAGTATAACCAATTCCTTATCGCCACAGCCTTCATCTTATTCACAACTTCAAAATCCACTCATATTAGTAGGCTATTTAAGGCCCAAACTCTAAGTAAGTCGCAAGCACTGAAGTAGACCAAGGAGTTCCACTCTTACCAACGAACATATTCCATAGTTTGAGGCAAACCCTTTAACGTAGTTTCCGTGATGACCCTTAATTACTCAATTGCGTTCATTAAGGCGAGGATTTCCATAAAATGCCCCATCTACATTCAGCACAATCCATTTTGGTTGTGATACCATTCGCTAACTCAATTTCTCTATTTTAGACGTACCGTCTTGAGGTCCTATGGCATTCATGGCTTTGATAACTTCCTTGCAGCGTTCATTAACAAGTATCCAAGTGTCAGTAGGTCTACTATCCATTCCTTCAAAAGATTTACGAGTCTTCTATTTTTGAATCCATTAAACAGTAATGGCAAACAATGAGGGCCAATCCTTATCCTAGCAAATTGAAGGATCAACCTTAAAAGCTAGCTAAGACGGAAGGGGATGGTTGAAAAAGGAAGCTTGCTCGAGTTTAGTGACTAACTTGTACTAGACCCATTTTGCTTGTCTACAGCCATGGAGCAGATGCAAAGCCATTTCTTCAGTTTCGAGACGCTCATTGCAACATGGGCCGAAGGCCATACCATATATAAATCAATTAGCATTACACATGGTACAATCATGTGCACTAGCTATAAAAATAATCTAATCATTTGTGAGGAATAGGGGAACGCCATACAACTCACCAAAAGGGATGTTCGCCTCAACAATGTCAAATCGAATTAGGGCAAGAGTAGACTTAATGGAGAAGACACCATCAGAAGAACCTCCCCAAGTATTTGATCTACATCATTATTCCCAGGATGCACTTCAACCGATGCCAGTATCTTTAGGACATATTGTTTGTGCTAAAAATATGATATTTTTACAATACCCTTATGCTTAATTTATGCTCATAATAATTGTTAGTTTTAGATTTTTGATTTTATTTTGTTTGTAGGTAAAGATTAAGAAAAATCGAAAATGAAGAAGTGGGCCAAATCAACTCAAACCCGACCAACTTTCCTTAGCCCATTATCTTTTATAACCCAAAGGAAAAAAAGAAATGAAAGGAAAAACCTAAACCCCAGCCCTGCAAGTGCCTGGCACGTGACTTCACCCCCCACATGCGCCTCACATGGACCCCCCTTCCCCCCTTACCTCTCACACTTTCTCTCTCTTCTCGGCTCCCACGTCAAACAAACCCCTGAAAACCCTGACATCCCCTCTTTAGATCCTCACCATTGTCATCCTCTCTCATCTTTGAACTCATCTCTTTCTCTCTTGAACTCATAGAGCCACCACACCATCCTCACCACCATCGATGCTCTATGCACTGCCAGCACACCCACATCGTCATCCCCATCTTGACCATCCATGATACCATGCGAATCAAGGGCTACGATTAAGCCGGTTCGAGAATAAATTAAAGGATGCGGCGCAAGCTAGGTAATTAGGTTCTCTTCTAGTTTGGTTTTACATTTTTTAGGTTTAATTTTGTTCTTAGTTTTAATTTTCAGTAATTATTGACTTAGAGTTTAGTTTTATTTCATCTATTTCATTTTTAGACCAATGTTTTAGCTTTAAATTCATGTAAGTAGGCTAGATTTTGTCAATTCTAAGTTGTTTTTGCAAGGATTGTATGAAATTTCCAAAGTTGGGCTCGATTCTAAAGGCGATTGATGCGCTGTTTGAGACCTTGTTTTTGTTCTATTTTTGTTTTGTTCGAAACCAGGAGCTCGACTACATCCTGTTCATGGTCACGAATTTGGTTTGATTTCTATGTTTCATCTCTTGTAATGCTCTTACTTGAATGTTGCTAAAAATCCCGACATCCCCCTCCCCTATTTTCTCTGATTCTTGGGTACTGTTCTTATGTGTTTAGACCTCCATTAATGGAGGTTGCAATGGCTATTCTGAGGTGTGCTCATGTTGAATCCACCATTTTTAGTGGTATTTGAAGCGTGTTTGTGGCTGAGTTCGAATTCCCCTTCTGTATTTAGTTTAGTTGTTTAGTTTATATGTTGATTAAATCTAGGTTGTTCTTGATTCTTGGTTTCAATTTAAGTTAGGATTGTTTATTTAGGATGGTTTAAGCAGTAGCATATTGGGTTTAGGGATTGATATTAATAGTTAGTGACTATCCATAGTTAGATCCATTTATAATCTATAAGCTTTTGTCAATTGTTTTAATTAGTTTAGGATGACGCTAAATTTGTTTAATTTTGTACTTAGTGATCTTAATCTCTTCCATCGTCCCTGTGGAGACAACCCTCAAGTATTACGACGATGGTCGTGTACTTGTGGCCTCTTATTTACACTCGAAATTATCTAACACATATTCAGGTAGTAAATCCGCAAGCATACCAAATCTCTAGCCACGATTACATCCCACATCTCGCCCACTGTAGCATCTTCGATGTTAAGAGGAGACAGTTCAACACAACATTGATAAGTGGCTCATTAGTATCATAATTATGATACCAGAACAAAGTCTTTAGCCTATTCCTGACCTTAGGCCAGATACCTAGTTTCAAATATCTAGCATTCTCCATAATCACCCACCAAGCATTAGAAGTATCATGTTTAGGGATGAATATGTAGACATCATATCTACCATCACAGTTCTTCGCGTGTATAACATGTGACCATAGCTTATCTTTTTCATCAAGCAGCTACCATATGAGCTTTGTTAGGAAAACACTATTCATCTACCTCATTGATTGAAACCATAGACCCTCGACTTCTTTACATTCAGTAACCTGTGCCCAAGGCACCAAATGGGCGCCTCATTTATTTTTATTCCCACCCCAAAGAAAGCTCCGAGACTTATAGTCAATATCATCATAAATAGATCTTGGCAATCTTGACATATACATAGAGTAGTAGGGAATTGTTGAGAGAGTTGACTGAATTAAAGTAGCATGTCCTATCGAAGATGACACCTTCGAATGCCAAACTACCAAATGTGAATCAAGTATATCAGAAACCTGTCGAAATGTTTGGTGAGTCACTCTATCATAGATTATGGACACACCTAGATAACACCCAAGATCATCCATTATAGGAATGCCCAAAGCTTCACTCACCTATTGTGCTAGAGACTTATCAGTATTCTTGGAAAAGAAACCATGGATTTTTGATAACTAACTCTGTGGCCTGATGCCTAACAGAACTGATAGTTTGCATTCAGGTACCTAAAAATTTTAGTGATTAATATTTTTACCTATACTTTTCTAGAGTTAATATTCTAGTACCTCAAAGTTTATCAACCTTAATTTTAGGTATCTTCTATGTTTTGTAATGCCCTTAAGCTTTTAAAAATTTGGATTTTAACCTCAATCCTTAAAAACTTACGTTCAAAAATTTTAATTTCTTGTATGTGACTTTCTCTTTATAAGTACTACTCGAAGCCCCCTTTCAATTGGTATCAGAGTCATGTGATAAAAAATAACTAAGATAATTAAGATAATTAATAATTAAATCAACTAATTAACTGCATTTAATGCTTCAATTATCATCTACTCGTCCTGCTCCTAATTAATCACATGTTGTGCACTCATCATGAGGAACCATTTCAACAGCAACACGATTAAATTATATCACTAATATAGTTTTAGAATTAAACGCAAAATTAAAAAAATTAAGGCTGAGGTTAAGGAGGTAAAGAAGCAGTTATCTATAACTCATCTTTCTTTGATCATCAAAATCATATATAGTAGAAAATTTGATTTAAATGTTAGTACTTGATTTCAGCATAAATATCATTTCCAAAAGCTAAAAAACAAAAACTCATTTCCTTTGCATGATATAAAAATCGAAGAAAAGTAGGAGAGAAATCAACTGAAAAATATATGAAAAGGTAGAGAAAGAAGAAGCGGATGGAGCAAAAGAAGTATAATCCTGAGGAATTGCGGAACATATTTGATAAAGAACAAAACATAGAAGAGTTAAACAAAGGTGCAATAAATAAAAAATAAGATGTATTATCTGATGATAATAAAGAGACAAATTATGTTTAATTGGAACAAGAAATATATCAGCAGATGAACTCGATTAAACTAGAAGATTTGGACGTTGCTCCTTTAGAAAAGAATATAAGGAAACTAGATAAGAAAAATATGGTAAAATGGTATTTGACAATGAAATTAATGAGATTGAAGAAGAACTTAACGTAGATAAAATTGAGTCTAACCTAGTTAACAAGGTTGTAAACCTAAAGAATTTAGTGAATCTTCTAGAAGAAATATTCATGTTATGAGACCTAGGTATGCTCTCGTAGGGCGTACAACCAACTTTTCTTTTGGGTTCATCCTAAAGCGAGCCACATATTTTGAAGAAATTAGTCTTACCCTAATTAAGCAAACAAGTTACATCTTAAATATTGATTGAGCTTGTAATATAGAGGAAATATTCAAGAATCGAAAAAGGGGTATGAACAGCATTTTGAATTTGAATACCACATGGATTGTAGAAAATTTCTTAAATTATATCAAGCATAGGTTTTCTAACACTATAGGTTATTGGCATGGCTCACTAGATGAGAAAGATAAAAATGTATTAATAACAATGGAAACACTAGCTGTTATGTTCAAAAAACTATATAAGGAAATTTAAATGGAATTTATCGAGGCTAAACTTGATTCCAAAGAAAAAGTTATGACAAAGAAAGATTAATAACATAGAATTATGAGATATGAGATATCTAGATAATTATATTACTGAATTTAGTCAATACTATTACAAAATTCGGCATAACAAAACCAATCTTGATATGTTTTATGACAAATCACCATATCTAATCACTTCTCCAATTAATGAAAAAAATACATTGTATGGCTTGAAAAAGTAGACGTCATTAATACCCTTGGTACTCGAATCTTTCATTTAAGAGAATGGGTCAATGATCAATGTCTTGATCTCAAAAAGCAAAAGAAAATGAAGAAATAACTTCTAGCATATTAGGATAATCCTCATCAATGCGGAGATGAACCTCAGAACAGAAGAAAAACAAAGTCTTATAAGAAAAAAAGCTTTAACCAACAAGGGGCCGAAAAATATAAGAGAACATATTATAACAAACCAAGCCCTAAAAGACAACGACTTTTAGAAAAGTCACTTATTTGCCTGCAATGAAAACAACTGTAAGTGTTGGGCATGCGAAGGAATAGGTCATTATGCAAAGGAATGCAAAAATATGAAGAATAACAAGCGTATAGCAACTTTTGGTAGTCTAGGTTATTTTGAGCTTAGCGACGAAGAAGCACTAGACTTGTCCCTGAAAAACAAGTGAATTAGAGATTGTACTGGAAGATGAATATGAAGAAGGTAATTATGAAGAAACTAGTCATATGATGAAAAACAACTCAGCTAGTCTTTTTGACCTTCAAAGAGAAGAATTTGTTATAGAACGAAAATGAATATGTTAAATGAGATTGGGTCCTTTCTATAATTCAAAAAGATAGAATCTATAAAAAAATTCATATTTCAATTAAAGAGTAAGTATTTATGCGAAATGATGGAAGAAGATCTAGAAATAAAAGACTATGTGTATAATGTGGGAGAAGTTAATCCAATCAATTAGGAAAACATCCTTAAGCACAATAAAGATAGAAAGTACAGATATATCCATGTTAGAAGTGTCCAAGTTTAAATTACTCTTTCACAATATTATGGCAAATATATTGATCTCTATGACTTGCTCTGTACTATCGTGCATGCCAAATTTAATAATCAAATTATCAGAGGGACTAAGATCAATTTACATAGTGTATTAGTAGGATTCAATTGTCAGCCTGAATATTATGTAAGCCTAAAAGAAGGATTTGTTAAAAACTTCATATCCCTTAAGATAAAAATAGTTGGGATGGATATAAGAAGAGGAGGTTACCCATTAAGAATATTTTTGAAAATACTCTACAAAATAGATAATGCTATAGATCCAAAGACTATGATAACAATGATAGAGGTAACAAAATTTGAGAGTCCTACCCCAATGCAATAAATTCAAAAGATAAAATTCAATCCGTAAGAGATAACAATCAATAGATCTTGTATATTTAACTTTACCAATCACATAAAAATCAATAAGAAAAATGTAATAAAAATTTATTAGAATGGTAAAATTATCATTAAACATTAATTATTAAGAAACGTAAGTGCACGATCAAAATGGGGAGAAGGGTCTTCATCAGCTAAAGAAGAGTTAAAGAAGATGATGCAATTAGTATGACCTCTGAAATGAGTAAAATGAGTTTTGAATCCACAAGACGTGGTGTAGACTGAAGTATGAGTCTAGATAAAAAATTCGTTGGGTACAACACAAGAACTATTAGTAAGCTAATCTATGAGGATAAATTAGTAAAAAATATAACTACGGAGTTATGCCATAAAGTCATCAACACAAATCCTAGAAGCATCTATATCTCAATAAACGTATGTTTAGAGGGATATAATAAATATGAATTATATGCGTACATAGATAGTGGTTACTCTGCCTGTTTTAGAAAAAGATCTTTATTTTCAAAATTTGTGTGGAAAAAAATAAAGAATCATTTACAAATAAGAATAATTGACAATAGTATAATGAGTCATAATCTACAAAGATAGGAGGAGTACAATACATTTTACCATTTTTATGGGCTACTGATCAACCCTTTGATGATATGATTATTGGAAATACTTTTCAGAGGCTATATTCCCTGTGCACATAGACCATAAGCTAAATACTATTTACAATAAATGGTCACTCAGTTCTTATTAATAAATTAAATAAGTCTTACACTCATCAAAAGATTGAGTTACATGCAGCCAGCATGGTAAGAAGGTAATTAATACCTACCCAATGTGAAGCAGCACTAGCAATCTCATTACTTGGGTTACCTATTAAAGAGCATAATACTAAACAACAAAAAGAATTATGCAAAAAAAAGTCTACTCTAATAATCATCTTATGTTTTGGGACAAAGATAACACATTTGCAGAGATGCCTTTGCTAAACCCTAACTTTATTATCCAAGTCAAACAAATGGTGTATACGTACCAGGATATCCAAGAATTTGGTAAGCAAATCAAAGATCTTTTGGATAAAGGATTAATCAAAAAGTAAGAGTCCTTACACCAGTCCCGTTTTCGTCGTGACAAACATGATGAAGAAAAAAGAGGAAAAGCTAGAATGGTAATCAATTACAAAAAACTTAATGATAATACTGTCTTTAATGCTTATTATATTCCTAACCAAATAGTTCTTTTCAATAAAATTCAAGGAGCCTCTTGGCTCTAGAAAATGGATTGCAAAAGGAGACACTGGAAGATAAAAATAAATGAGGAAAGCATTCCTTTGACTGCCTTCAGTGCCCCTCTAGGACATTATGAGTGAATAGTAATGTCATTGAGTCTTAAAAATACACATCAAATACTCCAAAGAAGAATAGATAAGATCTTCAAAGACCTTCATTGTTGTCTAGTTTATATTGATGATATTCCAGTCTATTCCAAGATTATAGAACAACAAAAAGATGATGTTCTTACCGTCACCAAAAGATGCATTGGTCGTGGCATTATCCTTGATAAAAATAAATGTATTTGTGCTGAACAAGAAATCAAGTTCTTAAGTCTAGAAATAAAAGTTGGACAAATTATCCTGCAAAAGCATATTCTAAAAAAATAAAAAAAAGTTCCCTGAAAAGATTGAAGGCAGCGAGCAATTAGAAAGGTTTATTTGATGTCTTAATATGCTCCAGATTTCATTAAAAATTTAGCCAAATTGACAAAACCACTGCACCAGAAACTTAAGAAAGAAATATGTTGGAGATGGACCTTTAGACATTCAATGATTGCCCAAAACTTTGAAATGATGTATAAAAATTTTCCTATTCTTAATTTACCTAATGAAGGAGATGATTTAATTTTTGCAATAGATGCCAACAATGAGCACTGGAGTGCAGTACTCAAAATCAAAGAAGGAGAAAACTCAGCAAATATTGGAGTGAAAGTTTTGATAAAGTATAATGCAACTATCCTACGATGGAAAAAGAAATTCTTGTAGTAATAAGAGGAATTAAAAATTTCTTAATCTTTATAGCCTAAAACCTTTTCCTTGTTTGAACTAATTGCAAAGGGGTACTTGGTTTTCTGAAAAAGAATTTGTCAAATATGCAAGCGCAAGGACAACTCCTATGTTGGAAATTATAGCTTAACTAGTTTTTTTTCTCTATTGAACATATACAGGGATCAAAGAATTCAATGACAGATAATTTAACTCATAAAAATCGCCAATGGTGTTCATCAGAGCAGAACTCTTATCAAAAAACGGGGAAATCGAAAATGAAATGTTATTACTACTACTACGGGTTTCTCCTTCTAGTAGAATTCTCATGGATATTTCAGAATTTCTTATAAAAATACATTACGCTTTGGTCTACCGTCTTCTTCCTATCTGATAGTAGAAAGATTTAGCCTTTTAGAGTTACAATTGAATTACCTAAGGTATCCCTATGATATTTAAGAAAAAATAAGTTCCCATGTTCAACAAAAATGATGCAATGATTAGTATGCAACTTGCATCGATTACTATGACAGTTATTCTTATGATATTTGGGAGTCATGGAGTGCTAAGATTTTCTTTCCTGATGTATTTCGAGTTTATATGTTAGATTCCTAGCAAATTCAATCACTCTAGATGACTCTATCATAAAAGCCTAATAATATAGAATGGTAGCTTAGCTCATGAAAATCCCAGGCTCAAAGTACCAATTCTTCTCAAGACAAACTAAGTTTCAATAGTGTGTTGTTTGTTGATTGCTAAATTAATTTCTATTGATCACAAACTACACAAAAAAATTCAATTGTAGGAAATTATGCAAAGAAGGCATCATTTACATAACTGATTATTAATCATATTCAAAATGATCACCAATCACAAATGAATTGACCACCAACTATGAAAGGATTGGTCACTAAAAAGACAAGGGATTTATATTTTAGCAATTTGGCATAAGGGGGGCAAATTGATCATTTAAATAACTGATCACTCATCATATTTCAAACTATCACCAACCACAACTCTATTGATCATGAACTAGAAAAAGCAAAATGTTTGGAATGTATCCACATTAGGGATTAAACAAAAGTAATTCTATAAAATGCTTAGAAATACTGTTGGTTAGACATTTTTTTCATAATTAACTAACTACAAACAAGTAGATCACTAATGCAAATCCTAATGATCACTATTGACATATCAATGGATCACAAATCAAATTCATATACATCACAAAACGCACAACCAATTGACTTGTTGGCAATGATGAACAAAGATATCATTTTTGATAAAAAGCATTGATTAAAAGGATCATGAATAATTCAAACCAAGACTACATATCTGCTGATCACTAAACACATAACAAGTAAACACTTCACCAATATTCTAAGAAAATATTTTGCCTAAAACAATCTTGTCCAAATTGCTCAACAAATAAACACATACCCAAAATGATCACTAATATTATATCTAACGATCACTAATTACCTTTCTAACAATCGTAAATAGATAATCACATATCCAAAAAGATCACTAATGTTATATCTGATGACCACTAATTACCTTTATAACAATCACAAGATACGCATGTAGCATCACAAACTTGACATGTAAGGTGCGTTAAATTTGAATTATTTTAAAAGAATGTATGAACATTCATTAATATACAAACACATATGCAAAAGGATCACTAATACCATGCCTAATAATCACTAATTATCATAACTGATGATCACAAACTACATATGTGATATGAAAAATATTGACTTAAGGTTTGAAATACATTTTTAAAGGAAATAGTTAAGCAGTTTAAGAAAATGATTTGGTTAAAACAATCTTCTCCACATACCCAAAAGGATCACTAATGTCATATGTAGAGATCACTAATTACCTTTCTAACAATCCCAAACTAGACATGTAGTATCAAAAACTATTCCTAGGGGGTTTGACACAATATTCATAGAATATATTTTAAGTGTATAATAATTTGAATGTTTTAAAAGAATGCACCAAAATTCATCAACGGACAAACACATATGCAAACCGATCACGAATACTATACCTAATGATCACTAATTATCTAATTAATTATTACAAACTACACTTGTAATATAATAATATTCATTTAAGGTTTGGAATACATTTTTTACCTCTTGGAAGGTGATTTTTCTCTATTTCTCTTGCTTGTTTCTTGAGCTTTCTTTGTGTCCGTGGTTTCTCACTAGCAAACCCTTCACAAAAGTAAATGTATGTCAAACCAAAAGATTAAGGAAAATAGCTTCTTCGAAAATGCACTATATCACTCAACTTTATCAAATAGTACAATATTAGCAAAAAATTAAGTTTAAACTTGAAAAAGGGAGTTCATAACTGAAAGATCAGTGCATGGTACATCTTTAGGAGCCAAACGACATTTTTTTAGCTCAAAAGCAGAGTACAAGGTTTTAAAAGTAGATCCTAAAGCAAATTTCTAATGAAATTGTTCAAATTAATGACAGATCATCCAAAAATAGAAGATAAATGGATAAAAAACAAACTAACTGTACTAAAACTCAACAAATAGAGCAATAGCAACACAAAAGTCAAAACTCTTATCTTCAAAATGCAGAAATGGTCCCCAGAAATTGAACGCTTTGATGAATGCTAATAAGATCGCAAATTGAAACTGAGAGAGAGAGAGAGAGAGAGAGAGAGAGAGAGAGAGAGAGAGTGAGAGAGAGACAAAGAGTGAGAGAGAGAGAGAGGGAGAGAAAGAGAGAGAGAGAGAGTAAAAGGGATTGAGTAAGAGAGACACTAAAAATAGGAGAGCAAGAGGAACACGAGAAAATGAAGAGTCGCTTGCATGCTCTTAAACTTTAGACAGTCATTATCTCATTTTTTTTTTTTTAGTTTCTCGAGTTTTCTTTTTCTTGTTTGGGCACTGACATCAACAAAGTTGGTTGGCTATCATAACTAACACTACTAGAAATTTGTTTATTTACGACCACTCACTTACGATGGAGGATAAAAACCGTCATAATTAGCTTGTTTTTAAGGACTATTATTTCCGTCCTTAATATTTTGGTACTTACAACAGATTAATTTTTCCATCCTAAATGTTGTATGGTGTCTGTCCTGGATAGAAAATAAAGCGGGAAGTGGAAATGATGACCGGGTGTTTTTTACTGAAAAATTGAAATAAGCGTCTAGCCAGAAAAAGGAAAAAGAAAAAATTGAGCGGCCTGGCTTTTGTTCCCAAACTCACGATGAAGCATGTTTTGCCAGGTCTGAATTGAAGCTACTCCTCCTCTCTTCATTTCTGGAACCCTAGAATGGAGATTTCTTCAATTCCATGTCAAAACCTCAGGATGGCAGTTTCTTGAGATTTACTCGTTTCATTGCTCGCCGTTGTCACCATTGCTGCAACTGCCGAAGTTCGAACCTCCTCTAGCCCTCATTTCTCTTCTCTGTGGGCTTCTAGTCTTGCTCTGTTACTGTTCCAGCCGGTGGGTGATTATTCATTGTCCAGTTCTAATTTTATAAAACCCTCACTCCCATCCTCCATCTGCTTCAGTTCGTGTCCTCGTGTTCATCACTTTTGGTGATTTGATTGCTAGATCTGATGAAAAGTGCTTTTGCTGCTGAATCCTCATCTGGGTCACTCGGTTAACTTGCCGAAGATTGCTCATTCAAACGCCACTAAGAAGGTTTCTTCAAGAAATCCAAGTACCCGAACTAGGACTTCCATTGATTCGCTGCTAGCAAGGTTTGTTCAACCTTCTACCCTGCTCTTCATATATAGAAGGCAAAATCGCGTCCTTTATCACTTTTTTAAGCAGTTTTAGATCTGAGCTATGTTGTGATTGTGCCTAAATTATTGGGTTACTGAGAAATGCCAAATATTTCTAAGGGATTTGGGCAGAAAATATCAAATGTTTGGTAGGCTTTCTCTTTTTTTTTTTTTTTTGAATCCAACGAACAGAGTATGGATTGTCGCCTGGTTATTCTGTACTGATTAACATTATTAGAAGCATGTCAATGGGTAGCTGATTCATACGTATTGTGAGGGAGCAAGTATTTGTAGGCAATAAATGTTTTGACCAATTGATTCCACATAGACATTCTGAAACAAGTGTTCTGAGGTCTCCTATCTTCATTTGCAAATTGTCTATATGTAAAGAATTTGAGCAGTTGTGTTACTCCCAGAACCTTTATTTGAGTAGTTGTTTAAAGAACTACTCCCATAACCTTTATTTTAGCATTAAGTTATCACCTGGATGCTGCTCAGAATCGTAAGTTAATGGGAATGAGCGTAAGCTTAGGGTTGGCATGTCTATGTCAGAAATTGACATTAAGGATGAGGAATGTTTAGGTTTGAGACTGAAATTAGAGGAGTTACTGAGATTTGGTTCGAAATTCAGTGTATTCTCATGTGGATTATGCTAAGAAAGGGCATATTCAACAACACAAAAGCAAAAATTATTTAAAAAAAGGCGTATTTAATTTGTGTTAAAAAAATTTAAACTTCATTTTAGGCTACTCTATTCTGTGCTTTGGAGTTCTTTTTTTTTAAGCAATTATTTAATAATTTTACTAGATTCATTACTTAACATTCATTTCATGTCTTCATTCTATGTATTAGTGCAAGGCTAAACTGGTTATGCAACTCACTCTTCAAATTCTCACTTATCTCTCTATGAACAAGAACTGCTGTTGATTTCTTCATATATTATCTCCTTTGT
The DNA here is from genome assembly GCA_029747015.1 of Carnegiea gigantea. Classification (NCBI taxonomy): domain Eukaryota; kingdom Viridiplantae; phylum Streptophyta; class Magnoliopsida; order Caryophyllales; family Cactaceae; genus Carnegiea; species Carnegiea gigantea. Next base: position 246,201 of record JAKOGI010000215.1, read on the forward strand.
TGGTCCCAACTCTATTAGAGTTTGAAGGTAAGCTATTTAAGTTGTTTTAATTTCATTTAGAGAAGTACTTATCAAGTCTAATTTTGTTAGAGCGATCTAAGTTCTATATTGTATGTTGAGTACTAATTAGTTTCTATTTGTAATCTCTTTTACTTGGGAAGTTTCATGAAGAACAATAATAGTTAGAACTAGTTGTAGAATATTTCCTTGATACAAAGTAGTACAATCAATGTAGGGTTATGAGCATGTTAGATATAAAGTTGTGAACGGTTCAATTTCGATTGCACATTAGTCCTTGTTGATTAGTCTTTACTTGTGTCTAGCCAATTTGTCCACTACCTCCAGATTTTACTTACACATTAGTGTTTATTTATTAGTTTTGATAGGTTTAATGAACGTTTGTGTGATCGCTAGGATCATCATGGACATGATAACAAGCATTATCATTGTTAGTGAAATTGTAATTCTGGTTTTCCTGTTAGTTAAAATGAGCTACATTTCATGTACTTTAGTGAGAAATCTCCATATATAGGTCTCCTGCAATTGGAATTAGTTTCTTTCAAGAACATTAGAATAAAGGCCATATATACTTATAATTACAGAAGTACTTGATGAGGACTGGAATAAAGGTCAGGGATTGAAAAAAGAAAACTTCATTAAAACAAAACTAAAGAGGAGGAATCCAATGTAGTGGCAAAGGTATGGTGAGAAGAGCCATGATTAAGGGGCTTATCAGTTCAAAGGGCGCAACGAATGATATAAACACCATAGAGATAGAAATGGGAGTGGGACCCTCTAAAGGTTGAAAGCCACATCATGTCTCTCTCTTTTAACCAGACCCCCTCGGTGTTGTAATGTTTTCTTTATCTTCTGTCTTCATCTTATCAATATCTTAGACTAATGTTTATTTGCTTTGCTTTTAGGATATATTTTGTGATAAAAAGGCCGTGGTGACTGCATGACCTATGAGTGAATGTGATGGCCCTAGGGAAGAAAAGCTTGTAGAAATGAGCTTGATATTGATGTGAATTTTTCCCCCTCTTGTTTCGCTTCAATTTGCGTTTTTAGAGCCATCAAACTGTTTTCTTGTTGTCCTCTTGGACTGTAATTTTATAATGCTATCCATAGATGCTTTTATGAAATCTTTATTGGTGAAAGATGCCATGCTTTATGAGACTAACGATGTGATTTTTGAAATTGCAGATGCTTTTAGATTTTAAAATTACTTTGCACTTCCATTATGGGGGTACATTTGAGGGAAGGCAAAACAAAATTCGTTATGTGCGAGAGATTGGTTGTACTAAACTTGATTATGACTATGATAAATTGTCTTTGATTAAGTTGGGTTCTTCATGGAAAGAGGATTGCAATTATAAGGGAAATGTGACTGAACTTTGGTGGAGGGCTTCTAGAGGAGGTGGTGAGTTGAGAAGGATTATTGGTGACAAGGAGATTGTAGATATGGCACCCAAACTATACAACATAGTCCATATATATGTGATTGATAAACCTCTTTAAGGGCTTACCTTGCCATTGGTTACCTATAATTTGTCGATGAAAATGAGGTTGTAGACCAAAACAACAACCTTTTTAAACCTTCACTGACTACAAACGTAGAGCGTGTTGGGAAAACCAATATGACTTATGCGTCTCAGACTCCTATAGAGTTACCATCGACAAGGAAACAACTAATTCAAAGGTCATTGTTTACTTCAAGACATAATGGAGATGTATCAACTCCTACTAATGGTAGAGATGGTAAGACAAATATAAGCAAAGATATCTATTTTTAGGCTTGATTTTTGTGTGATATTTTCTGGAGTTCTCCAGTGACTTGTCAATGCCTTGTCCTTGATTGTTTGGTATTAATATTAGTCAAAGTTTGTTGAAGAAACACGTTTTACCAGTATGTGTTTCCATCGTATTTGGCCATAAAAGTAGACATTGTTTGAGAGCATTACCTTCTTATTTATTTTCACATATCTTCATTTTATTTGTTTTGCTATTTATATAAAGGTACTACTAATTACTTTATTTGCACAGACATGGCACCTAATAAGAGTTGGATGACTCTATCTTCTATTGATCGTCTTAGTGATGAATATAACGAAGGAATTAAGGACTTCCTTTCATTTGCATTTGATCGATTAGGTGAGGCAACCCAAGTTATCAAATGCCCATGTGTGAAATGTTGCAACTCAAGTAAGCATACAAGAGATGTGGTTGAAACACATCTTATAGCATATGGGATTCTTGAAGGTTACACGTTTTGGTATCATCCTAGAGAAGGAGCCGATGAACTTGAATTTGATGATGATGAGATGCAAGATGAATTTGATGTAGAGGAAGATTTAGATGATGATTCTCAAAGTGATGATGAAACTGATGAAATGATTAAGGATTTATTTCCTATTTATTATGGTCTCACTCAAAAAGGTGTTGAGATGGGAGCATCAAATGATGTTGATTGTACGAAGGAACCTAATGATGATGCAAAAAATTTTTTTAGGTTAATAAAGGACTTTGAGCAAACTGCGTATCCATGCTCTACTTGTTCAAAATTATCTACAATGGTGAAATTGTTCCATATTAAGTCTCTCAGTCGGTGGAGCAATGAATCATTTACTATGTTGCTAGAGTTTCTAAAGAATGAGTTGCTACCATTTGGGTCTACGCTAGCAGAGTCCTACTAGGAGGCTAAGAAGACAATTAAAGACCTTGGACTCTCATACAATAAGATTGATGCATGTAGGAATGATTGCATGCTATTTTGGAAAGAAGATGCAAAACTTGATGCCTCCAAAGTGTGTCATGCATCAAGGTGGAAAGATGAGAAGCATAGCAGGGAAGAAAAGAGAAAGGAGAATGGGAGGAAAATTTTAGTTAAAATTTTACGCCATTTCCCATTGAAGCCACGACTTCAATGTCTCTTCATATGTTCCAAGACAGCAGCTGAGATGCGCTGGCATCATGAGGAACGCATCGAAGATGGAGTTATAAGGCACCCTGCTGATTCTAAAGCATGGAAAAAATTTGATGAACTTCATCTGAATTTTACCTTCGAACCATATAATGTCAGGCTTGGGTTGATGAGTGATGGGTTTCAACCATTTTCCAACACATCAACTACTTATAGCATTTGGCCTGTGATACCTATTCCATACAATGTGGCTCCTTGGAATTGCATGAAACAAGCTAACTTTATACTATCCTTAATCATTCCTGGTCCGGAGGGCCCTGGTGATGCAATAGATATTTACTTACAACCCTTGATAGAAGAACTGAAGGAGTTATGGGAAATAGGGGTTGAGACATATGATGCATGTAAGAGGCAACATTTTAAGTTTCATGTAGCTTTATTATGGACCATAAATGATTTTCCAGCATATGGGATTAATAATTATAGTTTAGGACAATATTAGGACATTTTGATATGCTGTGGTCAGGTTTCCTCTCCCTTTTTTTTTGGGCTTGACTTGGTTGCAAACAGGTGCTGCCACAGTGGCCATACCCTGTAACAGTGGTCAGGTATGGTGGGTTTGTGGGTTTTCCCTGTGCAACCGGCTTTTTGGGGCTTTTCTGGTTAAAATGAGATAGAAAGAGGCTAGAAGAAGGCTAGTGCTCTTCCTAAGCTTTGGTTGCCATGCTGATTCTTTTGACATTGCTGCTTATACCCACAATGTAGTATTACCAGTGCTACTTTTTATGTGAAAGAGTAATTTTGTTTGAAATTTTGATACATGGAGTCCTGAGCAATAGTATTATACTTTGGTATTTAGTCAAGTTATTTGAACTCGATTGACTGTCCTGTGCTTTACTTAGAAGTTAAAAAGAGCTATGGTCAAGTACCGTGGGTACTGTGGTTTCCAGCTTTCCTTTCCCTTTTTTTTTTTTTTGGCTTGACTTGGTTGCAAATAGGTACTACCACAGTGGCCATGACCTGCTATAGTGGGCAGGTACGATGGCTTTATGGGTTTTCCCTGTGCAGCCAGCTTTTTGGGGCTTTTCAGGTTAAAATGAGATAGAAAGAGGCTAGAAGAAAGCCAGTGCTCTTGCTAAGCTTTGGTTGCCATGCTGATTCTTTTGGCATTACTGCCTATGCCCACAATATAGTATTAGCAGTGCTACTTTTGACATGAAAGAGTAACCTTTCCCTGTGCAGCGGGTTTTCTGGGCTTCTCAATCGGTTGTGAATCAGTGAGGCCAATTTCAGGCTTGAGTCCATCTATTGCATCCTAGATTCCTCATTCGAGCAGTCTTTTTCCACACGACCATGTAAGTGCCTCTTCTCCTTTCTCCTTTCAATTTTCCTTTATCCTCCTACTCGTCCTCCTTTGGCTCTGTCTCGATAGCCATGGAAGTGGTTTCGATCTTTCCTTTTCTTTTTGTTTTTTTTGCTTGAATTGGTTGCAGACAGGCCCCCTCTTACTTCAAACTTTAAACCTCCCGTTCTGGCTAATAATTTCACGTAGAAGAGCTCTTCAATTTAATTTAAATGTCAGTTTTAAATTGTTAATTATATTTTGCTTTGTGTAATTGATTGTGTGGTTTTTTGCTTTTTGTTGTTGAAAATTGTAGCGAACCCAATTGTGGTGTTGATTTTTGGGTTGAATACTTGAATTACTCGAATGGAGGATACATTCGGTACTCCTGTTGGTTCAGTCTCCTCTACACATTTAGCTAGATGTTGTGTCCGTATTACTTGAATAATTCCATGTGGTCATTGTGTCTAAACTAATTGTGGGTGTTGATGTACAATTTTATTTCACGAAATTTGCTTCTAAATTTTTTCTTTGAAGTCCATAGAAGGCTTAAAAATGTCCCTGTTATGCAGATGCAAAGTCTAGGATGATGTGGATGATCGAGTTGGCTATTTTTTGGTTATGGTATATGTATTTACCAGGGTGATGTGCATGATCAGGTTGGCTATTTTTTGGTTATGGTATATGTATTTACCATCAAGTAAATGAAGTCTAGGATGCTGCTTATTATCATTGAAGGATAGGCCATTTTTTTGGGTAAATAGGCTGGGTTTAGGCACGTCTTTTTGGTTATGGTATATGATGATAGTTTAATTTGGATATGTACGTATACATTAATTACCATTTTTTGGATGACGTACGTATAATTTCGACAACATTGCCGTATTGCAATCTTTTGAATGACTTGTATGGTTATGAAGACATAGCTAATTGTACATGTCTATCTATATCGCCATTAACGATTAATATTGTAGTTTTTGACAAGGAATTAGATTGCGTTAATCTTTTTCCAACCTTCAAAAAGGTTAAGTTAAATATTTTTTAAAAAAACAATTATGCCATCTATGTAGGAAATAGTGGTCGTAAATAGATTATTGTTATTGGGATTTGAACAAAATGAGGACAATACTAGCGGTATGGAAGATGTTGTTAGTGTCAAACTTTTTTACGAAGGAATTTAAAAACCGTCTTAAAAAGTTTTACCTTCTAGGACGGTTTAAAAACCGTTGTAAAAACTTATTCTGTATTCTACGACGGTTTGGTCATAAATAACCTTCTACGACGAAGCCTTCTACGACGGTCCACGATAGAGCCCCCCACCGTTACAGAAGATCTTCTACGACGGTTTTATGAACTTTTTAGGACAGATTATTCCTTCGTAAAAGGTTAAATTTCTAGTAGTGTAAACGTTATCTTACCTTGGGATGAGGACATAAATTACGAAATACAGTTTTTCAAAAGCTGAACTGCGGACTTTATTTTATTTATTTTTTTTGTTACAGTTAGAATTGAAAGATGAAAATATTTACAATAAATAAAATGCATGTTTGAATTTCATACAACATAATGAAGTTTGAAATTTTAAGCAAAGAACATTTACTAATTAAAAATGAAATTCTATCTTTTTCAAAAAATAAATATTTAAAAATGTGGAGAATGAACATATAAGTTTTTATTTAAATTAAGGTTTATTAAGACTTAAGAAAATAAATGAACAGAATAATTTAAGTATCCAAAAGATGATATTATATGTTTTCATTAAATGATATCATTTGGAGATCAACAGGTGCAGTTATGGTGATCATTAAAACTATATTTAGTGATCACTAGATACTTTTATTCTGATCAACCAACTCTCAATTATAGTTAGTCATGAATAAATCAAAAGAATAATTTCAGTATATAAAAAAAAATGATAATATGTGTTTTCATTAAATGATATCACTTAGTGTTCAATACGTGCAGTTATGGTGATCATTACAGCTATGTTTAGCGATCGCTATATTTATTTATAGCTATCAACATATCCTCAATTATGTGTGGTGATCAATTGCTATTGTTTTAGTGATCATTAGTATCACCTTTTGTGATAAATTGATAAAATTATGTTGACCCATGGGAACATGTTTGTTGATCATAATATGTCCTAACTTATCAACTAAGTTAATGATCAACAACATCAGTTTTGATGATCATTAGAACTGTGTTTGGTGATCACAACTTCTAGTTTTTGTCATCAAAATAAATATGTTTGTTTTTCATGAAACATATCCTAAAGTATAATTGTATGAGCCTTTATTTTGTTGTGTTTGGGGTTTACCCTCATGAAAAAAAATCATAATCTAGCTTTTTGTTGATTATATTAATTGGTGATCAATAGTTGTAGTCTTAATGATCATTCGAAATATGTTCGGTGATGGCTAGTTCTATTTATGGTGATGAACACATCCTCAATTACAGTTAAAGATTTGAGTCTATTAGGTAGTGATCAATAGGTGTTGTTTTAATGATCATTAGCATTGCTTTGGGTGATCAACATAAGTAGTTTTGGTGATCATTACAACTATGTTTGGTGAACATTGTATCTGTTTACGTTGATCAACCTATTTGTTGGTTTATCACGAAAAATATAATGAAAGTATAGTTGGATTACTTTTATTTTGTTATATTTGGGGTTTACTTTCAGAAAAAATGGATGACATGTTTTTTAAAATAATATAGTTGTGCCAATCATTATTATTATGTTTCATGATCGCAATGTGTATATATGGTGATGACTAAGGGCATACCAATAGATCACCAGTGATATATAAATTCATCATCCATATTGACCACTAATAACATTTCTTTCCCTCACGATGTATACAAGAACTAAATTTCAACCAATCACCAAAAAACTATAGACGTACATAACTAATCACTGACGTGATGTATACTGATCACTAATTAGATATCTAATGATCACCAGAACAGAAAAAGACTATAAATAACTGGCATGCCTGAGCTAACCACTATTTCCTTGACTTTTTGAGAGTTGTGGTTTCATAAACATTTAGCATTTTCTTCACATGTACAGAATCGCATTGGTAGCTAAAGTGAGAATCTTGTGGCAGCACTCTACCCTGAACTTATGAATTATAGCTACCTGAGATCCCAATGAAGTAAGGGGGTGGAATAATTGTCATTGTATCTCATCCTACGTCCCAATGGCAAAGCACTCCTTTGTATTCCTGCATGTGCTTTAAACATAAATGGTTTTATCATCATCTATCTTTGAAGCCTCTTGCCTCCAAGTCACATCTATGCATTTCAGGTCAAAGTCTTCAATGGATTTTGTTGTTCTCTAATCACTCAGTTCATCAATGAGATACTTGTGAAAGTGCCTGATCTGCAACGTTTATATAAAACATAAACAAGTATTAGCAAAAAACATATGCTTAAATTTGTTTTTAATGCAAATTAAAATTTTATGAAGCTTAACGAAAATATCTAAAGAGTATTCATATAGGTAACGTTCTCTGCACTTTCTTTTGATGTGGTCATTTACTTCCATACTTTTTTGCTTGAAATTGAAGCAAATGAGAAACTATTTTCCCTCATCATAACAATGGAAGAACACCTGAAAGACCAAAATTATCAGAAACTAGTGTCCTAAGAGTAGGTGACGGAAGAAAACCTTTTCAAAAACGTGTATTTATCTTGCTTAATTCTTACCATGTCAATTTGCTTCAAGTTGATATGAGGACTCAAGGACCATGCATAACTCTTCGTTCATATGATAGAAGAATGTAGCTTCAGCTTCGCTTTCCAGGTTTGTCTTTATATATGAATGCTTCTAAAACAAAAAACTTAATTTGTTCTAATAGTCAGTCTATTGAATGAAAACCACACACGCAAGTGTAAAATATCATTGAAATTTTTTTTAATTAGCTTACAAGTTGTTCGTTTGTAAAGAAAATCCTTTGAAGACCAGAATGATCCGTATTCAGTTCACTTGCATTCAAAATATGCACTCAAATGTTCAAAATGATTTTACCAACACAATTGCTGCCAGCAATAGTTGAAAGCATGCCTTAGCTGCCATGTAGTATAAGTCATCGTACAACACTTAGCTGGAAAATAAACAAACAAATCGGGCATTGAATTACTATTTAAAAAATACTGGCCTATGAATCACCTTTTTGGGAGACATATTTATTCTTACCTTTCTTCTTTTTTTAAGTCGAAGACAAAATCAGCAGAGGGTTTTAGTTCATATGAAATTGAACGAAAGATAGTCCCATTCCGCTACACGTAAGGGGAGCACAAAGAAGGTGCAAACTTTATCGACAAAGGTAGTGTAAAGCAACAATTGTTAGTACACACGGCCAATGAAATAAATTCCAACAAGGGTAATCTAACTCGGAAGAAAAACGTAAAAACGTAGACATTTAATTTATAATGAAGAAAACTAGTATCATTTTTTACCCCCTCGTAATTATGTAATATTACATTGCGCTTGACCTCGTTCTCCGCCTTTTCAGGACTTCAAGCACTATAAATTTTCCTTTGTCAGTAGCAGTTGTTGTTTGGACATCTCATATCTAAAGATGAGGCTCCATAATTCTCATCACATATCGGTCAAAGGATGCTTGGTTATCTTCCTGTGAGCATACTAGTATTGGACTTATGAAACATAACAAGTAATAAGGAAAATCGTATAAAAATAAATTCAAATGAACAGTAGTGCTGGGAGCAACTACCATGCACTGTGATGTAGGTCATTTACACAGTCACGATATGATTTAAAAATTTTAGGCAACGCTGCGGTAAAAGGCATGTCTTCATGATGTGATCACTAATTTACACAGTAATGATTGCTGATTCATCAAATAATGATCACTAATTCATCAAGTAATGATCACCAATTTAATAAATTTTTATTGCAATCATTTCTAATCACTGATTTATCTCCTAAAAATCACTAATTTTGTCAATAACGATCACTAGATTTGCAATTCAGTAGAAATATTTAAACACTAAAGATCACTAATTGTCAATTTGTGATTACTACTTTATAGGTTAGAGATAAAATCTACATGCAAAAAGATCATCGGTAGCATGATCACCAATTTTTTTTGCTTAAGATTGCTAATTTCCATCAAAGAGCAATAAAAAGTTGACTACAAGGCTATGAGAAGAAGTACCCGAAAGCAATGGTGGTCTGATGCAGTGTGTGGAGCTCATCATACATCTTGTTAGGACATCCTCCACATCATACTTTAGTACTTGCCCTTCTGCTGTCAAAATATCAGGCTCCGAATCAACAAGAAAAGCTCCTTTGAGCAATGCTTGTTTCTCCTCCTGGGACACCCAGGGCTGAAACTAGATGGAGTGAACTGTGGGAAGTCATGCATTGTATCTTGGGAGCCCACGAAACGTTTCTCAGTTGCATCAATCTCCATTAAGAACTCTTCTGATTCATATGAGCCTTGCATGAGTACCGGGTTCTGCTCTTTGACTTCATAGGAATGTCCCTGATGAGCTAATCACTTGCTGATTTCGCATCTACCTTTCTAGCCCTCTTGAGTGGATTGCGTGCTCCAGGAGTCAACTCCTCCAATTCTGTTATGACTTCCGTCGGCAATTGACTGTTGGTTATTATCAAATAAGTTGCTGCCTTACCATCTCGAAAAAGAGCCTAATTCAAACAAATTATAGTTACAATTAAAAGGATATGTCATCTTAAGTGAAAAGAATGCAGGAAAATAGCACAAGTTACAATTTTTTTCAAGAAATAAAAAATAAATTAAAAATATTGACTCACCTTGACATTTGAAACTCATGTTTGATCTTCGATTTTAGCTTCACCTTCAATATTTTTGTTGCAACGTTCCTCTTCATTAACTTCATCCTCCTCATCAATTACGATGGCCTTATCCAAGCTATCCTCTTGATAACCTTTGTCACATTTACTTATGAATTCTTATCCCGCCCTAGACTTTATTTCATCATTTGTCCACCCTCTCAATGTCAGGAATTAAAGGGGCACCAACCTTCGTTTGAAAACCACACGATCAAGGTAACAAAGCTGCAAAAATCACAAACAGATTGATAGCCAGTAAATTCAAGGCATATTATAAAATGAAAGCTCAGCAAAAAACAAAAACAAAAAAGGCATTGGCCTAATCACTCATTGGGACACTAATGATCACTAATTTTTCTGCTAATGATCACTAATTTGTTAAACTTAATATGTTGGTATATTTTCTTTTGATCCCTAATTTTTGTTATGCTAATAACTAAGCAGACACATGGTGATCACTATCCAGACAATCTACTTAGTGATGGAATTGGGGATGTAAGTTACTAATTACTTAAACCCTGTTGAAAATAAATTAGTAGTCATCAATAGACAAATTAGTGATCTGCAGTGGATAATTTAGTGATTGTCATTGCAACAGCTCCTGATCAGCAGATATTATAGCATATTAAATGTAATAGATTAGTGATAATCACCCCACAAATTAGTGATCACTAATTAAACATACGGTGAACACTAATTTTGGATGTTATTTACAATGTTCAAATGCAAAACGGATCACTAATTTTGTATGCATGATTAAGGTAGTGTCATAGCTGAAATGTAGGGAGCATCCCATGAATGATCACTAATTTTCTAATGACAATCATTGACCTTTCTTAAAACGACCACTAATTCCTAGTTTCATACTACACAACGCAAACTTAAACATGTTCAATTAGGGTAAGGATTGAATGTACCATTTGGAAAAGGATTGACTTTTTAAAGAACTGTGACGTTTTCTTTTTCCACTCATCAACTGATGGCACAAGCGCTGTCATCGTGTATTGCCCCCAATTTAGTCATGTCACTTTGCTCAAATCTACTAGTGCGTTTAAAATGAGGTAATTGACTTCTTCTCTTTGGTTCCCATAGAGACTTGTAGATACTATGAACGTTATGAAGTTTCTTCTAAGGTCCTTGCCCCATCAACTTGACTCTACATCATTTTAATAATCTCCCCACATTTAGGGATGCTATCATGTTCAGGCAACTGCTGTTTCCAACGGTTTAGGAGGCTTGCGAACTCAATGATCATATTGCTTTTATTTTTAGGCTCAACTACCTCAAGGGGACCTTTAGGGAGACCTAATGTCATCTACAACATGCTCAGTCACCCTTATCCTGCTATGAGCGAGTGCTACGTAGCAAGAGCAGGTGTCAAAGTTCTGCACCAACCACAGTTATGACTGTTCATTACTTAATCCTAGGAGTGTTCATCGGTCCAAACTTAGACTGGACCGAACCGGACCAGGTTGGACCGAAGACCGATCAAGAGAAAAAGCACGGACCGAAGACCGAACCAAATAAGAGTCGGATCGGACTGGGACTGGACCGGGACCGGGACCGGGACCGACCAAAGTAGACCGAATTCATTTCCAAATACAGCTGGAATAAAGCTTATTGACTTAATTAATTTTGGCCAAAATTATGCTATTATTAATTTTGTTTGCTAACTCTTAAGAGCATCAATTTGCGCTTTGCATTATCTTTGACCAAAAAATAAAAAAGAAAGTCTCAAACTCTTAAAATTTTTTATTTTATTTTATTTTGTTTTTAAAAATAATCAGTCCTTGGTCCGGACAAGTGGACCGGACCGAAGAACGAGTAAGGTAATTTTTTGGACCGAGGACCGAACCGAATGCACTCGGTCCGGAGCAGTTCGGTCTAATCCGACTCGATCTTCGGCCTGGTCCATATTTGGATGGATCATGTACACCCGTATTTGGTCCAAACCCGAATCGAAGATCGGCCTAGACTGGACCGGACTGAGCTAAGTTGGTCCGATCCTCAATCCTGTCTTTTTCTAGTTTCGGTCTTTGGTCCTGTCCCAGTTTGAACTCGGTAGACTGGTAGACTGGACCATGGACCGGTTAGATTTAGGGCTTTTTTAACTTTGAGTTTTCACCTTTCAATTTTATACATTACTAGCAAGTTTGCCTTGCTACTCGCTAGTGGTCACTTATTGCTTGCCTCCCTTTCCCTTCCTCTCGACTCTAGCTCTCATATCCCCCTTCCTCCCGCTCATGAATCCTCCCTAGTCCAGTAGTAATTTCCTCTCGTTTGCTGTAATTGACCTTAGCTCTCAGCCCTTCCCTCTGCCCTCAGCCAGTGATGGATTATACATTGAATGGGGTAAAACTCAGTGGTCAACAATCAGCACCGTGTTTTCTCTCCCCACTTCTCTATTTTACTGCCTTGTTCTTGTTTATCTACTTATCTTCTTGGAATTATTGGTATACATATGAATTTTTGTTGAGTGAGGCTTATAAACAAACACGGTTCATGGTTTCAAACCCATGTTCGAATAATTCACCTATAAATAATTCAGTAAAGATTGTAATTTCAAGTGCTTTGGAGTATGAAAATTACAACTCACTGCTCAGAATCTTAGATGCTTGTTTTGGTTGCGGTTGGTCTCCCATTTTTGTTTTATTTGTTGACTTCTTCCCAAATTGGGTTTGTGGATAAGTGGATGCTTGATTAAGTTGAGTTGTTTCATTCACAAAGAGGATTAGAGGAAAGCCTTAGAAGCTACATGGGTACTATCAACAGGAGTTTGTAATATGAGATACATGATTCTAACTTCTAAGTAACCTAACCTATCATACTTTCTGTAAATAAGCTTAGCATCTTGTAGAATAGCTCACTATCATGATTCCAAGCATTGAATGTTCGAAGGAATAATATATGATTATGGTGAGAGCCAGTTTTATTTTTATTTTAATTGGTATATTATAAGTGGCGTGGTATCAACCATTTTGTGTCTTTTCTATTGATGAAAACCTACTCGTCTTTAATATTATATAAAGATGATTTTGGCAATTCGTTGTTTATACTGAGGGTCTCTCTTTCTCATCAATTTCCAATGTTGCTTTCAGGTGGTAGATTACATATTTTGCTCTGATGTTCTGACTAAGTTTATCAAAACCAGTGAACATGTTTACCTTTCTAAGGCATGAATATGATTGTGAAATATTAATTAAAATAGGAACTCCGGGTTTTCTTTTTATCCACTCTCCTTTGATTTCAATTATATCAGTGTCCTTTCATTCCTTCGTTATTTTCATGTGTAAAGTGTACTTTTGAAGTCCAACTTTTAACTAGATTAGTCATCACAGAGTCCATTACAACTGGTTCTCAAAATGTAAGTTTTGTATCTCTATTTTTTAAAGTAGCATGATGTCTGTGTATGTGTGTGTGCATCTGTGTGTGTGTGTGTATGTGTGTGAGTGTGCATGCGCGTATATATATATATATATATATATATATATATATATATATATATATATATATATATATATATATATATATATATATATATATATATATATATATCTCGCTGTGTGTGTGTGTGTATGTGTGTGAGTGTGCATGTGCGTATATATATATATTATATATATATATATATATATATATATATATATATATAATATATATATATATCTCGCTGTGTGTGTGTGTGTGTGTGTAATATTAATACCTTATTTACTTATTTTTCTTAAATCAATTATCAATGCTAGATGTCGAGCTCCAAATCCAAAACGTGAGCTAGTTTGGAAGTCAAAAAATCAATTGACATGGATACCGATATTCCAATTGAGTGCCAATTGAACGACCCAATTGAAATTGACGAGAAGAAAGAGGTAAGTCAAAGAGCAATAAAATGCAAGAGCAAGGGGAAACAAGTAGCTAGTAAGTCTACTCAAAGGGCAGAGTGTTAGCAACATTTTGAAGATATCAAAGAGAATAACAAAAGTGTGGCCGGTAAGTGCAACTATTGTGGTATAATATATAAGGCCGACTATAGTAACAATGAAATTAAGAACTTGAAACATCATTTTCCAAAATGCTCTGAAAAACTGAACAATCAAAGCTAACAGACATAGAGTTAGTTGCTTTTTGAAAAGGATCAAAACGATGAGGGAGAAGTTAGATTAAAGGCATGGGTATTGAATTCTCATGAGGCAAGGGAGTCTATAGCCAAAATTATCACAATTGATGAGTTGCCCTTTGGGTTTGTTAAAAATGTGGGATTAAGGCTAATAATGTCTATTTGTTGTCTTTCACTTAATATGCCTTCACGCATTACCATTGCACAAGACATTTATCATTTATATGTGAAAGGAAGGATGAAATTGAAACAATGCCTTACGCATTCATGTCAAAGGGTGTGTATGACAACAAACACATGAACTTCATATCAGAGGATTAACTATATGCATATAACTGCCCACTTCAGTGACAATGATAGGAAATTGGATAAGAAAATATTAAATTTTTGTGCAAATTCTGGTCATAAAGGTGATGATACTACTCTTATTCTTGAAACGTGTTTGCAGGATTGGGGTTTAGAATCTAAACTCTACACTATTAATGTTGATAACGCCAGAAGTAATAGCACTACTTGTACATCCCTTATTGGAGAGTTTAACCGACATGATAATTTTCTTTTCTCTGGTGAGGAATTCTTACATGTTAGGTATGTTTCTCACATACTTAGGCCTGTTCTTTTCATGGGTATATTGCAGGTGTGGAATGGGAAGCAGTGGAAAGAAGTGAGTGAAAGTTTGTAGGAGTTGTTTGTTGTATGTGGAAGTGGCAAGCAGTGGAAGAAGTTGGTGAAAGTAGGAAAAAGTGGGATGGAGTTGGACGGAGTTGGAGTGTTGATATTAGTTAATTCCTTTTGTATATTGAAGAAATATTGTTTATATTTTGCGTTGGTAACCAAAAATTCATTATTCGTGATAAAAATTTCAGATGTGTTTGTTTTGTTTTTGTAGTAAATAAAAATGTTATATGTTTTGCATTAGTGACCAAATATTTATTATTCGTGACACAAATTGCATATATATTATTTTGATGGTCTACTTATGAAATAATTTTTGTTTGCGTTCTTAACCAAATATTCATTATTCATAACATGAATCCATTATGTGCGATAGAAATTTTAGATGTGTTAAATTTTTTGTATATTAAAGAAATATCTTTTAATTTTTGCATTCTTAACCAAATATTCGTTATTCGTGACACAAATTGCAAATATATTATTTTTTTGTGTATATGAAAGAAATTTTTTTAAGTTTTTTGCGTTGTTAACCAAAAATTCATTATTCGTGGCGGCTATTGTAGATACATTATTTTTTCTTTGTATTCATGAAATGTTTTTATTATTTGCATCAGATACAGAAAAAGCTATGAAATAAATTAACAATAACATATCCTACTCCTATCCAAATATAATTCTGAGTTCCTGACACATTATCTCAAAAAATCTATCTCTTCCTTCCCTAACTTTCAAAACATTCTTCTTGTTTCTCAAACCCTCATTATTTTCTTCCTCTTCTCTCTCAAATTCGCATGGTAAATTGTTGACTGGTCACTGTGGAGCCATCCCCACTATCATACAGTACGTTCTACCGAACCTTGGTCGTCGTTGTGCCTAGGTCATCATGCAATCGTCTTCACTCGAAACTACTGCTACCCACCATCGACTACTTGCCATCAAATGCTCAACACCCTTTTTCGAGCACAGTCTGATTAGTCACTGCCGTGACGTTAGTAGATATGGTGGTGGCCTTTTTTTTCTTGAATTATCAGCAAAATTGGTACATAAAACAAATAGTTCTTCAATATACAAAAAAAAATCTATAATGTCTCCTGAATAATGAATATTTGGCTAACAATGCAAAAAATAAATATCTCTTCAATATACAGAAGAAAAAACATCTTCAATTTGTATTACAAATGACGATTATTTGGTTAACAACACCCAAAAAAAAAAAAACTCTTCAATATCGAAAAAAGCATCTGCAATTTCTATCATGAATAACGAATATTTGGTTAACCATGCAAAGAAAAATAAATATCTCTTCAATATATAGAAAGAAACACATCTACAATTTATGTCACAAATTACGAATAATGTAAAAAAATAAATATCTATTCAATATACAGAAAAAATCTGCATTTTGTGCCACGAATAAAAAATATTTGGTCACTAATGCACAAAAAAAAAAAATCTCTTCAATATACAGGAAACGAAGATCCGCAATTTATGTCATGAATAACTAACATTTGCTTAGCAATGCAAAAAAAATTAATATTTGTTCAATATATAGAAAATATTAATTCATCTGCAATTTGTGTCGCGAATAACGAATATTTTCTTCACAATATAGAAATTAAAAAATGAGTGGTTAATTCTAATTATAATATTTGTACACATAATTACATAAATTATACAAGATTTCAAAATATGGAAAGTATTAGTGGAACGAAGTGGGAAGAAATAAGTGGGAGTGGGTAGAAGTGGGAATGAATGGGAAGGAGTAGTATTTATTTTAAAAAGTGGGAAGGAGTGGGATAGGTCTATTAAACCACGAAAAGAACATGGCCTTAATTTGGTTGTGCGGGATGGGTTAAAGGTTGTCAGGAAGTCAGTTAAGCGTGTTGGAGCTACTGTGAGTTTTATTAGGCAATCTCCTAGTAGGTTGCAAAGATTTCATGAATGTCCAGTTGCAGAAAAAATTGAGAGCATGGCTTCTTTATCTCTTGATGTTCCTATCAGATTGAACTCCACTTGTAAGATGCTTAGCACAGCTTTAGTGTAAAGTATAGCAAAAGAGACCCTTATTATAATGTGGAGTTGGGAAAAGATGATGACCCAGATAGAGCTTCTAACTCTAATGATTGGAAACAAGTTCAACACTTATTAGTTTTTTTGAGGTTTTTTATAATGTTACTTTGTGTTTGTCTGGTACTTCATATGTGACATCCAACTTGCTTTTCGTTGAGATTATGGCTATTCATACCATGTTAAAACACTTGGAGCAAGTTGTTGAGACATTGATGCTAATGATGAAGAAAGTGATGAAATTGAGAAGATTAATCTAGAGTCACAAACTTTAAAGAAATGACCAGGAGGATGAGGATGAAATATGACAAGGATGAAATATGACAAGTTACCGGGTCTTGAGATTTCTCTTTGTGATTTGTTTGCTGAAAAACAAGGTAGTGCTATACTTGTTAAAGTGAGAGAGAAATTAGAAGCTTTGTTTGATGAGTATTGGCAATTGTACAAGCTATTGACTCCCCAAAGTGGACAAAGTAGTGGGTCATAACCTGAATTTGAGAAGGATAATCTACCCAGTGGAGCTGCCTCATATGCACAACAATTAAGGAAGAAGTTAAAGGGGCCAGATGTGGGGAGAGAAATTGTTAGAATGTATAAGGTTTTGATGATAACAAATCCAAGTGTTGTAGTAGTTGTTGTTGTTCCAAACAGGCTTTACCAACAGGGTCTTACTGCTGTTCTTCAATATATTAAAATTGCTTGACTAATGGCTTATCAAGAACAGGTACTCAAGTCAGCGATGTAAGAACAACCATAAGGAACAGGCTCTGTAAGGTGTTTTGAAACATGTCCTGTGAAGTGTTTGAAGCATAGGATATAAGTGCAGCCATGAGGAACAGGTTCTGTGAAGTGTTTGCCGCAGATTCGTCTTTATACAAGATGACTAGTGGTTACAACAAGATGTCTTGATGTTATTTGGTTTTATATTTTTAGACTCTTGTTAATATGCCAATCAGAAAGTCTTAACTTACCACTTACTTGAAACGGTTTTGTTTTCTTTTGGTAAATATTTCGGATCACCCTTCAGAACAATCCTGGAAACAGGGCGGTCAGGGTGTTTCCAGAATAAGCTGCGAAAAAACTGCTTTGCACGATTTTATCTTTTGGATTTTGAGCAGCTTCTTCAAAGATTTGCAAGAAAGATTTTTCTATGGAGTATCTTATTCTTTACCCTAAAAACGGTTATTAAAATCTAAGGGGATTTGCAAAATCTTTTTGAATAAAAAGAATATCCAATTTTTGGCAAGTGGATAAGGTTGTTGAGAAAAATATGGACTAGTTGCTGAAGAGCACCGCCTTATGCACACGGTTAAGGAAGTGTTTCCAGCACATGTTATCTCATCTCTTGCAGCTAAAGGATTCTATATTCTCTAGGATTTTAGTTTCCAAAAATTTCAGAAATAGTTTTTCCATCCCTTGTGGGTAAAGGATTCTATATTCTTCAGATTTTTTAGTTTCCAAAAATTTGATGAATTGTTTTCCAAGCACTATAAAAGGCGGCTTCTTACAACCTTGGAGATATCGGTTTTCAAAGAGAAAAAATTCTGAGTTCATGAGCTTAAACGTTTGAAAAGAAAACCGAGCCTTGTGAGTGAGTTATTTGAGCTTTCAAAGTTGGCATACTAGGATTTCATTGTACCCTATATTAGCTTAGTTGAGAAGCATTGTAATAGGGTGTTTTTCTTTATACTCTTCTTTCACAAAAGTGAGTAGAGTGTGTGTCCAAATCAAGGGGATTTTGGACGTGGGGTAACTTGTCTTAGGGAAGACGGTTACGTGGGTTGCAATTTGTAACAAGGTGTGTTACTATTGTAACGTGATTAGCCCGTTTAGTGAAGTGTTTAAATCCTACACGAGGTAGGTCGTGGTTTTTAACCTCAGTTGGGCTAAAGGTGTTTTCCACGTAAAAATCCTATGTCCATTATTTCCGCATTTAATTTTGTTGGATTTTCGCTTCTGCTTATCTCAGAAACAACCTGTGCAAACAGGGTCTAAGACTGTTTGCTAGCAACTTGTGAAAATCGGACACCACAATTCACCCCCCTCTTATGGTTGTGTACTCTCTAAATCAACAAGTGGTATCAGAGCTTGGTTCTCTTTTGAAAGACTAACACCTTTGAGAGATCCTTGAAGATGAGTACACCACAAGGCATGCTCGAAGGTCAATCCATAACTAGACCACCATACTTCAATGGCCAACACTATGGTTGGTGGAAGAATAGGATGGAAAACTACATCCAAGCCGAGGACTATGAGTTGTGGATGCTCATCAAGAATGGACCACTCATCCCAAAGAAAATAACTGAAGATGGAAAGTCAATCCCCAAGGAGCCTAAAGAATTCAATACTGAAGATTACAAAATGATGGAGAAGAATGCCAAAGCCAAGAAACTTCTATATTTCGGCCTAGGTCCTGATGAATATACTCGCATATCTGAATGTGAGTCGGCCAAGGAGATCTGGGATGCTTTGCAAATAGCTCACGAAGGGACCAATCAGGTAAAGCAATCCCGGATTGAATTGCTTATGAGAAAATATGAGCTGTTTGAGATGGATGATCGTGAAAGTGTGATGGACATGTACACTCGCTTCACTCACATAACGAATGAGTTGAAATCCCTGGGAAAATCCTTCACCACCGAAGAATTGGTGAGGAAAATCCTAAGAATTTTACCTCATTCTTGGGAAGCGAAAGTCACGGCCATCCAAGAAGTTAAGGACATGAACAAGATCACCCTAGATGAGCTGATTGGCAATCTCCAAACATATGAACTTAGGAAATATTCTCAATAGAGAGATAAGGCAAAGAGAGAACAATGTCTTGCACTAAAGGCCTTAGAAGATGATTCTGATTCTGAGGAGGAGGAGATTGCCATGATGACTCAAAAATTTAAGAAGTTCTTCAAGAAAGTCAAAGAAAACGTCAAAAGGAAGGACTTCAGCAAAGCCAGGAACACCCCTCGGGAACAGTTCACTGGGTGTTTCAAGTGTGGTAAGCTGGACCACATTGTGAGAAACTGCCCACTGCACAAGGAAGAACAAGAACCCGAACACCCCAGAAAACAGGGGAGGAAACTGGGTGTAAGCAGCTCAGCGAAAAGGTTCTCAAAAGCTATGCTCGCGGCCTGGGGAGATTCAAGTGAGGATGAGGCTGGAGCTGGGGAAGCTGATGTAGCACTCATGGTAAGGAGTGACACTGATTCAGATGATGGGTCAACGGATAGTCTAACTCAACTCAAGAACAAGGTACGTGGTCTAAATAAATCAACCCTTGAGAAATTAGTGTACAATATAATGGATATATGTGCTGAATTAAAAGGGGATGTTCGAGATTTAGAACTTGAAAATGAAACCCTTAAATTAGAAAAGCTTGAAGTTGACAAAGAGACTCTTGCCTTGCATGAAAACATCAATGTGCTTAAAGAAACTCTACTCATGAAAGAAGAGACTTGTTCCACTAAACTGACTGAGCTGGAAAAAGAATCTCTTGACTTAAAAGTTAAGGTCGAGTCTTTGCTGGAAGAAAACAGAAACTTGCTTGAAAAAATAAAACACTTAGAATCGGACCTTGCCACAAACAAGCTCTGGAACAGGTCCTTAAGGGCGTTGGAATGGTTAAACACTCATCATAGTCAAAATAGAAGAGGACTAGGTTTTGTGCCTAAGATGACCTACCCAGTGAATAACAAATATGTGGGATTACCTGAAAATATTGTTTGTTTTCATTGTGGTAAAACGGGGCATTATCGATATGCTTGTCCTATAAGAAAGTATGCCATTAAAAAGAACTCAGTGCATGTAAAACAAATGTGGGTTAGGAAAGATGAGATTTGTACCTCTAAAGGAATGGGACCCAAGTGGATCTGGGTTCCCAAAACTAACCCTTGATTTGTTTTGTAGGCTAAAGTGAGAGAGAACAACCCAGCAAACAGCCTAGCAAACAGTGCAGCAAACAGTCTAGGATACAGGCAGCTGTGGTTTGTTGACAGTGGGTGTTCGAGGCATATGACTGGTGAAAAATCCAATTTTCTCTCACTTACAGCATCAGATGGTGGGAGTGTGGCATTTGGAAACGGCAAATTCGGGACAATTGTCGGCATAGGTAAGATAGGTGAGTCACTCTCTCATTCAATTGATAATGTTTATTTTGTGGATGGATTAAAACACAACTTGCTAAGTGTGTCCTAACTGTGCGACAAAGACAACCTAGTAGTGTTCTCACCAACACGTTGCTTGGTTGTGAATATGAACACAGGAGATGTTGTGTTGAGGGGAAGCGACACAAGAATGTTTATAAAGTGTGTATCTCCACTCTTCCCCAAAATAATTTGACTTGTTTGAGTGCCCTAAATGATGATGTTATGCTTTGGCACAAAAGGCTAGGTCATGCAAGCCACTCACTTTTGAACAAACTTGTAACCAAAGACTTAGTGGTAGGCTTATCTTCCATCAAATTCAATGATGACAAGATATGTGATGCATGTGCCAAAGGCAAACAAGTCAAAAATTCATTTAAATCTAAAAAATGTGTAAGCACTACTCAACCTCTTGAATTGATACATATGGATCTATGTGGTCCAATGAGGATCATGAGCCGAGGTGGCAAGAGGTATGTGCTTGTGATAGTGGATGACTACTCTCATTTCACTTGGACTTTGTTTTTGGCTTCTAAAGATGAAACCTTTGAAAAATTTCTTGCTTTCATTAAAAAAATTGAAAAGAGAGTAGGACATTCCTTGGTATGCTTAAGGTCTGACCATGGGACAGAATTTGAAAATTCAAGCTTCACTGATTATTGTAATGAGCATGGTGTTGATCATAATTTTTCAGCTCCGAGAACACCCCAACAGAACGGGGTGGTAGAACACAAAAATCGCACTCTAGAGGACATGACTAGAACAATGCTTGTTGCTAGTGGTCTTCCTAGAAACTTTTGGGCTGAAGCTTTGAATACATCATGTTACATTATAAATAGATGCATGATTAGACCTATTCTTAACAAAACTCCTTATGAACTTTTCAAGGGAAGAAAACCTAATATTATGCATTTGAGAGTTTTTGGTTGTAAATGTTATGTGCATAATAATGGAAAAGATGCCTTAGGGAAATTCGATCCAAGGAGTGATGAAGCAATATTCCTTAGTTACTCCTCACGTAGTAAGGCATACAAAGTGTTTAATAAGAGAACCTTGTGTGTTGAGGAAAGTGTGCATGTGCTTTTTGATGAAACTAACTCTCTAAGCGAGAATGATGCACAGGAAGAAGACTTCGAACTAGGTCTTGTTAGAAAAGACGTGCTGCTTCAAGGTGAACAAGGTAAGGATCAATCAGAGGGAGCAAGGCCTGAAGCTGTTCTTCAGGAAGGTAAGCAAGGTGTGAACCAAACAGGGGGAAACAGGGTGGAACCCTGTTCGGGACAACATCAGCCGAACCCTTCTGAGATAATTTCAGGAACAAGCTCTCAAATAGGCTTAGAAACATGTTCTAAACTTGTTTCACCGAGTATTCCAGGTAGGACGGAAAGCGAGTCTGTGAACCCACATTCACCACGATCATGGAAATACCAAAGTTCACACCCTCTTGATCAAATTTTGTCTGATATTAATGCAGGAGTTCAAACTAGATCTAGGCTTAAAAATTTCTATGGTTTCTATGCTTTTCTCTCAAAAATTGAGCCTAAGAATATTAATGAAGCCCTTGCAGATTCAAATTGGGTCACAGCCACGCAAGAAGAACTCCATCAGTTCGAAAGGAACAAGGTATAGCACCTTGTGCCACAGCCAGAGGATAGAACAATCATTGGAACCAAGTGGGTGTTCCGTAACAAGCTAGATGAGTGCGGAATAGTCACTAGAAACAAGGCCCGGCTGGTGGTTCAAGGCTACAACCAAGAAGAGGGAATTGATTATGAAGAAACCTTTGCACCTGTTGCGAGGATGGAGGCTATTCGAATCTTGATAGCATTTGCAGCCTATATGGAGATCAAGTTGTATCAAATGGATGTCAAAAGTGCATTTCTAAATGGATACCTCAAAGAAGAAGTGTATGTCAAACAACCCCCTGGTTTTGAAAGTAATGAATTTCCTAACTATGTTTTCAAACTTGACAAAGCCCTTTATGGTTTAAAACAAGCCCCTAGAGCTTGGTATGAGCAGTTGTCAAGCTTTTTATTAAAAAATGGTTTTACAAGAGGCAAGGTAGACAATACCTTGTTTCTATAATCTAAGGGGGAACATTTGTTGATTGTCCTAGTATATGTCGATGACATCATATTTGGTGCAACTCATCATGATTTGTGCAATGAATTTTCAAAAATGATGAGGAGTGAGTTTGAAATGAGCATGATGGGTGAGCTTAATTTCTTTCTAGGCTTGCAAATCAAGCAAACTTCAAACGGCACCATGATCCATCAACAAAAGTATATCAGAGAGTTACTTAAGCGTTTAAGATGGAGTCGGCCAAGCCCATTGATACTCCCATCTCTCCCTCAACCAGGTTGGTAATGGATGATGGTAGTCCCTCAGTTGAGGAGAAATCCTATAGGGGCATGATAGGTCACTCCTATACCTGACGGCTAGTAGACCTGACATTGTTTTCAGTGTTGGTCTATGTGCACGTTTTCAGTCTAACCCTAAAGAAACTCATCTTAAGGCTGTAAAAAGGATTTTAAGATACTTAAAACATACACCTGATCTAGCCTTATGGTATCCTAGAGGTTGCAACTTTGATCTTGTTGGGTATGCTGATGCTGATTATGCAGGTTTCTTGGTTGATAGAAAAAGCACCTCAGGTATGGCTCACTTTCTTGGACCTTGTTTGGTATCTTGGGCAACCAAGAAACAACTCTCTGTTGCCTTGTCCACAGCAGAAGCTGAGTATGTGGCAGCTGCATCTTGTTGTGCTCAATTATTATGGATAAGACAACAACTCAAGGACTTTTGTGTTGACATAGGATGCATTCCTATTTATTGTGACAATACAAGTGCAATTAACATTGCCAAAAATCCATGTCAACACAAAAGAACAAAACATATTGACATTCGTCATCATTTTCTAAGAGACAATGTTGAAAAAGGAGTGATCTCAATGAATTTTTGTGCCACTGAAAATCAAATTGCTGATATATTCACAAAAGCATTGGGTAGAGAATAATTTGAAAGGAATAGACTCGAACTAGGCTTAATTAGAACAACCTAACCAACCTGTTCTCTCTCCCTGTTTGCAAAACTTTAAAAGTTACGGGCACAACATGTTAAATTTTTGTTTGCAATCAACTTCTGTGCTGCGTTTAGCATATGTGAGGTTTGCAACTTGCTGACACTAGTTGAGGTCTAATGAGATTGCCCTTATTGTCCAATGTTACCGAGCAAGTAACCTCAAGAACAAGCATCAGAAACAGGTACGCCTCTTGTTTGTCAAATGTGTGTAACAAATTGAAAATTGCTAACCTATTCCCGAGGCGTGCGCGGCCTAAATAAATGCAAAAGCCCGTTGCAAAACGGGCAAAATCTTTTAAAGATTTCGCATGTCTCTCTCTCTCTTTAAAGCTCTCTCGCTCAATCTCTCACCTCCACCGAAACTCTCTTGCTCTGAAACTTTGTTCAAGAAACCCTAATCTCTCTCCTTCCTCTGAACAATGGCGTCTCCCATTAGCTCCGAGAGCTCCTCGACCTTGACTCAGGGCAACCAGACACAGGGCACAGCCTTGCAAACAGCCACAGCCCTGTTTGCGCCTACACAATTTCTGACGGCCCTCATGGAAGGTAAAACTGCTGAACCTTCTCGACCCATTGTCTATAAACCTTTTGGGTTTTTGAAAAGCATCGACCTTAGAACAGTGAATCTGAAATTGGAAGACATCCCTTACAAATTTGGGTGAGAATTGATTTTGTTTGGAGAAACGGGGGCATGTAAACCCCAAGAACCTGTTGGGGGATCTGAAAGAGAAATTGGGCATTTAGATGAAATCTTTCTGTTCGATCATAGACTAGATGACATCAGTTCGCTTGGGCTGTTTCCAGAGCAGGAAACAGGGCCAGAAACAGGGCCTGAGGTTTTTAGGGATGACCTAGGGGAGGATTTGTCAAAAGAAGAAGGGGGAAGTAGTGGTCAAATGGAGGGGTCTCCTGTGAAGCCTGAACATGCCACACCGGTACCACCAACCGGTGAGAAACGCAAACGGTACAAAATTGTGGCTAGGCGTACTAGAATGCCAACACGACCACCATCAAGGCCTAAAAGCGGCCAGACTGAAGAGCCCTCAAAAAGTGAACCCCCTGTCAAATCAAGACCACAAATCCCCTCTTCGGCCAAACCCACAAACAGACCCACAAGAAAATCAGCCCGAATAGCTTTTCACTCCACTCCTCGTCCTGCCAAACAGTCAGCCCCTGTTGTTGAGGAGATTGATTCCTCCTCTGAGCCTTCATCAGATAGCGACACTGAGAACACCGCCTTCAAACAGGGCACTCCCGTGTTCTCAGAGTCCTCAGAGGATAAGCCTCTGCCTGCACCAAAATCGACCTCCACTTTACCCTCCAAACCATCACCCCTCAAAACTCCCAAGAGAAAAGCCTCTCTTAAACACGCCTCCACCCAAGACCCTCCTACTGAGCCTCAACCTAAAAGAGCCAAGAAGTCTACCCCGTCCGCAATCTCAGCCAAACTGACCCAACTGCTTCAGAGACGGGTAGTCAGGGGCAAAATTATCAAGGTAAAATATTTTAAGGAACAGGGCCTGGGGGTGTTTCTGCACAAGCTGCGTGCACAGGGGTGGTATGAGCTGTTTACAAACACTCAGCTGGGGTGTTCTGTACATGAGTTAGCAGAGTTCTATGCCAACTGCACTGTCACCGAAGGAGTGGTAACAAGTATTGTTAATGGGCAACAGCTTTGCTTTGATGCAAAGATATTAGGGGAAATTCTGGGGATTCCCTCCATGGGCTTTGATATATATGTGAGAGAAGACAAGACTATTCTAGGGACAGCCAGGCTGCTGGAGCTCGCCCAAAAATTTAGCCAGCAATCAAGTCCGTGAAGAAAGAGGACATGACATCGCTCCATCAATTGATATTCTGGTTTATCATCAAGAATGTCATCCCCAGGGGCCAGGGTCGCAATCTTGCTGGTGCCATGGATCAATGTTTGACGGATCTAATGGACAAGGAAAAGCAAATCAACCTTCCTGCCATCATGATTCGCCACATAGCAAGAATTGCAAACACCTCCAGGGAACATGACCTGGGATACGGCTTCTTCCTGACTGATGTGTTTGAGCACTTTGGGGTGACTCTGCAGAAGAAGGTGGGTGCTCCGTTCATTGATGAGATTGGAAGTAACACCCTTATGGGGTGTGGATACACTTTGGTTGAGGGGTCTGCCTCATAACAGGGGACCAGAACACCCCGTCCTCCTGTTCCTGGCAGTTCCTCAGTCAAGCTTGAGGCTGCTTTGGACGAAAACTCTCGACTCAGTGCTGAGCTTACTGCTGTAAAGGCTGCCTTGGACAAGGAAAAAGCTCTAAACGCTAAACGCCATGAAGATCTCCTCGCCCTTCTTTCTTCCCTCTCTGCCAAATTTGCCCCTCCTGCTCCCTGATCACCCCTCATAAGCTGTTTCCATTGGTTGTTCTCAAAGGAGTTTCTACCTTCTCTCGGTTCTCCTTCCTTCTCCGTTTGTACTTTTCTGTTGCACTCGTTTGGTGAATGACAGGTTATCTTGTTTTTTGATTGGCTTTGCCTTGCTTGCTTTTTGTTGCGAATTGCTTGTGTGTGACTAGGATGGCCAATCTCATTACCGTACCAACACACTTGAGTGTATCGCCTGTTGCTTTCCTCCATTACCCAAGTGGTGGTGATAGCAAACACCCTATGTTTGACTGTTCGCCCCTACTTTTTAATGATACCAAAAGGGGGAAGATAGGATGACCAATATTGTTTTAGTTTTGCCATGGACGAGTTAAATTTCTTACACTCTTTCGATACTGACTGCTTCATGTGAATTGTCGGTCCTATAAATAATTGGCACTAATCACTTCAATTGTCCTTGAAAGTCAATATGGTCACTTGGTTTGTCATCATCAAAAAGGGGAAATTTGTTAGAATGTATAAGGTTTTGATGATAACAAATCCAAGTGTTGTAATTGTTGTTGTTGTTCCAAACAGGCTTTACCAACAGGGTCTTACTGCTGTTCTTCAATATATTAAAATTGCTTGACTAATGGCTTATCAAGAACAGGTACTCAAGTCAACGATGTAAGAACAACCATAAGGAACAGGCTATATAAGGTGTTTTGAAACATGTCCTGTGAAGTGTTTGAAGTATAGGATATAAGTGCAGCCATGAGGAACAGGTTCTGTGAAGTGTTTGCCACAGATTCGTCTTTATACAAGATGACTAGTGGTTACAACAAGATGTCTTAATGTAATTTGGTTTTATATTTTTAGACTCTTGTTAATATGCCAATCAGAAAGTCTTAACTTACCACTTACTTGAAACGGTTTTGATTTCGTTTGGTAAATATTTCGGATCACCCTTCAGAACAATCCTGGAAACAGGGCGGTCAGGGTGTTTCCAGAATAAGCTGCGAAAAAACTGCTTTGCACGATTTTATCTTTTGGATTTTGAGCAGCTTCTTCAAAGATTTGCAAGAAAGATTTTTCTATGGAGTATCTTAGTCTTTACCCTAAAAACGGTTATTAAAATCTAAGGGGATTTGCAAAATCTTTTTGAATAAAAAGAATATCCAATTTTTGGCAAGTGGATAAGGTTGTTGAGAAAAATATGGGCTAGTTGCTGAAGAGCACCGCCTTATGCACACGGTTAAGGAAGTGTTTCCAGCACATGTTATCTCATCTCTTGCAGCTAAAGGATTCTATATTCTCTAGGATTTTAGTTTCCAAAAATTTCAGAAATAGTTTTTCCATCCCTTGTGGGTAAAGGATTCTATATTCTTCAGATTTTTTAGTTTCCAAAAATTTGATGAATTGTTTTCCAAGCACTATAAAAGGTAGCTTCTTACAACCTTGGAGATATCGGTTTTCAAAGAGAAAAAAATTCTGAGTTCATGAGCTTAAACGTTTGAAAAGAAAACCGAGCCTTGTGAGTGAGTTATTTGAGCTTTCAAAGTTGGCATACTAGGATTTCATTGTACCCTATATTAGCTTAGTTGAGAAGCATTGTAATAGGGTGTTTTTTCTTTATACTCTTCTTTCACAAAAGTGAGTAGAGTGTGTGTCCAAATCAAGGGGATTTTGGACGTGGGGTAACTTGTCTTAGGGAAGACGGTTACGTGGGTTGCAATTTGTAACAAGGTGTGTTACTATTGTAACGTGATTAGCCCGTTTAGTGAAATGTTTAAATCCTACACGAGGTAGGTCGTGGTTTTTAACCTCAGTTGGGCTAGAGGTATTTTCCACGTAAAAATCTTGTGTCCATTATTTCCGCATTCAATTTTGTTGGATTTTCGCTTCTGCTTATCTCAGAAACAACCTGTGCAAACAGGGTCTAAGACTGTTTGTCAGCAACTTGCGAAAATCGGACACCACAATTCACCCCCCCTCTTGTGGTTGTGTACTCTCTAAATCAACAGGAATCATCAAGATAGAGTTGCAAAAGTACCTAAATGAGGGACTTGAAGAGGATGAAGCAGCGATGATGTGTTGGGATGGAAGAAAGTACATGGTCCTTGACATCCCATAGTTACCCTTATGGTTCATGATGTATTGGTCATGTCTGCTTCTACGATTGCATTGGAGTCAACGTTTAGTGCAGGAGGACATACTCTTGATTCATTTAGAACTTCTTTACCCCCAGGGGTAATGGATTTAATTAGTATATTTCTTTGTGTCGTATTGTAATTTTTTAACTTATTTATCTTTGGTTAACCTATGAATTTTGTTGGGTTTGATCATGAAAAGATGGTCTAAGCTCTTATATATGTACAAGATTGGCTTAGGTCAAGTAGTATATTAGATATTGATGACTGTTTTGATGAATTACAACACCTTGATAAGGGTAATGTTCAATTTTTCATTTCTTTTTTAATCTTTTTATTTATTTTATATGATTACGTATCTACATGTTCTAACTTTTAATCTTTAGTTTTTTTTTATTGTGTTTATTTTAGATTTTGGTAAAATGAGTCTTAAGGATAATGTGATTGATGTTGGTGGTACTTTGAACATTTAATATTGAGGTAATGTTTGTTCTTTTTATTATGTTTATTTTACATTATATTATTATCATTATATTTACTAACGCCATCTTTTATTTATTTCACATACTACTTGAGCAATTATTGAATATTTGAGAGAATAGCAAATGGTTGGAAGCAAATCTTTCTCCAAGTTCAAGACATTGGCTTCAAGTTTATGAATCGCATTGGGTTTGAAGATTGAGTCACTTCGAGAAAAGAGGATGTTATTGGACATTTAAAACTTTGGTTATGTAATTAACTTTTAAGTTTAGTTTGTTGTACCGAACTTTTTACATTGGGAGTTGCTTTAGATTTGTATTTTGGTTACATTGGTTCGCTATGTTGGTAAGTCATTGGTTTAATTCAATTCAATTGAACTCCTAACTCTCCTAGTCTAAATTGGAGTAACCAATATTTGTTATGGACTTAAGGGTATTTGATTGTTCTTTCATTAGTGTGGGCTAAAGTATTTAGGTTGACAACAAGTACAAGCGATTCAGACTTTACTAGAAGCAATTAGTAGCAACTCATTATTTGAAGTGAACAGTAGCCCATCCTTTATTTGAATAAATCATTTAAATTTAGGCCTTGGAGGCTCAGCCCAAAGTCTATCCGGTATGGGTTTTTCCTGGCCCAATTTGGTCTAGGTCAACTTTGAACTGGTCCATTCTCGGTCAACAAACTTGGTAATAATCGGTCTTCGATCCAGGCCAATCCAGTCTAGTCTAGTTATGAACTGATGAACAGCCATAACCACAATGCTAACTTTCCCATGATCATGTCAGCTTGTAAATGCAAGAAGCCCACAAAACCGATTTCTTTGACGGCTTGCTTTTGCTTATCATTCAGATTTTTAATCAGTTACTGCAACCCCTTAGGTGACATTCGGTTTTTAAACTCCTTGAGCTTCCTACATCTAATTTTCAGTTTCTTTGACATCTCACGCTCACCATTTCCTGATCCACGTGCCCTTCTTGGCCATGCTTCATCATTTGGACATTGCCCATGTGTTGGACCTTATTCATGATATGCTCATCTCCTACGCGCACTTGTATTTCTGGCCCTCTTGTACATTACACTAACCTTTTGAAGGTGCACACTCCCTCACACATTCCAAATTTGCCTTCGTGCCGTAGTTTGAATGTTAAATATAACTCTACTACATCCTAGTAGTTCTAGTTGAAAGTGTAGGGGTAGGACCAGGTGTCAAAGGTATGTATGCCTCAGTGCAGCCATCACCGGAGATAATCTCAGTATCACGAATCTCAGACTTATATACAGAAATGGCAGAGTTTACATTTGCTGTCACTTATAATCTTTGCATCCGAGTTTGACTTGTCCTTTGCTTTGTATCCCTTTTACTGCTTGAGACAACTACGGTCTAAGTTGTTGACTGCAAAAGTAATTTTAATAAAGTATGTAAGCCGAGTATTATTAACCATTAATACAAGCAAATGCCTCAGGAAAGAACATAATCATTCGCCATCGCCTTTCCTTAATTTAAGTTCCAGCCCCAAGATCCTCTTGAGAAACAGCAAGCCTTATTGAAGTTTGATTACTCCTTGTACTAACTATTTATTAAAAACAAAAGAAAAGAAAATGAAATAAAGAAAAAAGTTAAGAGATCACTACTATATAATTATCAATCACCAATCAATAATCTGTGTATCACTAGCAATAGCTATATTCACTACAAAAAATACAACTTGCGCCAACAGGATTGATTTGTTGGCAAAGAGTCAGTTTACTATTGGAAATGGCTATGCCAACAAAAATATGTCTGTTGGTTGTACTGTTGGAATTTGTTCTGTTGATAAAGTTATTTCCAATAGAAAATTGCATTCTGTTGTCAATGTTAAACAATAACCATAAAAACTACTATGTTGACATTTCTGTTGGCATTGCTTATTCCAACAATTATATTCTGTTTACATTAGCATTCCTAACAGAAATAAGTCCGTTGGCATTTCTGTTGGCATTACTTATTCCAACAATTTTAGTTCGTTGGCATTATTGTTCTAACCAGAAATAATCCTCTTGCATAGAATTTTGTTGGCATCACCTTTGCCAACATATCATAACTGTTGGTGTTGCAATTTCCAACTTTCAGAAATTCTATTGGCATTTGTTTTATCCCCATAAAATTACTATTATTGTTGGTGTTGCATAGAACTTCATTATTGAAAATTAATTATTTTGCTATCAGCATCACACTAAATTGATATATATGTTACCATTGGTAGCGGTTTATCCAGTACATAATTAAGCATGTAACTACAAAAATACAAACATTCATGTTGTTAGACAAATAAATAATACTCAATCATACATATAAGTCCTGATGATAATGCATGTGTTTGGAGTTCGACATCATGTCTATCTGAAATAAATTATTATACCAAAATTGGAAGAAACTTTGTATGATTAAAAAAGAAAGAAAATGGTATCTAATATTGTATGAGTCCACTGCTTGAAAATTGTATCGAACAAATGCTCAGCATCATTTAAAAGCTTCTTGATCATGTGTATTCATCATCCGACAAATTCATCTTCACCTGAAGGTGAGCCTGCTTGTACAATGGAAAATCCTTCTCAAACTCTTGCCAAAAAGAACGATCAGCTTCTTCATCTTCAATACGTCCATATTCTCCTCTTCTAAGTTGAGACTGATCTCATGACAACATTTCATTATATAAATACTCATCGAATTAAGTGTTTTCGCTAAAGAATAAATGTCCCAATACCAAAGTACTGCGATAATGTGGGGAAAAGATTTTTCAGGCATTACCCTAAGTAAAAGTAAGTCCCCCATCACTCTTCCGACCCAATCAACTGCCCTCTCTGCCTTATGTTGAGCCCTTTCAACCTTTTCTTCTGTCTCTTGCAATTTTACAGTCATATTCTTCAAGTCCTCCTCTACCTTGATTCTTTTTTCCCTTTTAATGGCCAACGCACATCTTTTTCCACGAGAACGCGACACCTTGACTCCTAATCCATAAGTTTTTGCATATCCATTTTTATCTTCACCAACAATTTCCTCATATATCTTATCTCGTACAGCTTTATCTGATCTAGAACTCTCTGGTAATCCATCTAATTTTGTTCGAATTTCATCCTGTATAAAATTATACAAAATCAGCCAATGTAATTATACAAAATCCTAGTGTATATGTGCAAAATTACGAAAAACTCAAAGAAAAAGGAGAGCAGGTGATATAGTTAACATACAAGTACTGCAGTAGATGCATCGTCAAGCTTAGTTTCTGGCCGTTTTGGTTTATGGGTAGCCTCAAATAACTCTAGCTTATCCGGTTCCTTGCCATCTTTTGTCTATAAGTGAAAACAGGACAGATATTGAAGTATATATGTACAGCATATTAAAGACGCATTTAATGGAATTAGAAACTTATTTGAAATATTAAGATGCATGAAATGAATAATTAAAGGAGTTACCATTTCTCCACGTAGCCTTACGAAGCTCTTACTTCCACCATAATGAGACATTTCATAATGAGCTCGATTTTGCAAATTCCTTTCAGTTCGAGCCTAAATTAAATTCACAATGATGGTATTGTATTCACATGTATATATGGTTATTCATGAAAATAATCAAATACCACTTACTTACCCCAGAGTAGATGCCCAAAATTGAACTGCATTTCTCCATTGGTCCTTAGGAATAATTGTTGGTCTAGACTTCAGACCTTCATCAACAGACTTTCCGTTGAATTTCTCCCTTTTCAATTTACACTTGTTCCACCTCCAACTAGGAGCTAATGTCTCCCTGAACCATTGTCTCGGCTCTTTTCCTTTGGGGAATTTGATTCACCCCTACTCAAAATATGTCCATTTTAAAAAATAAAATGAATTGTGTAAGTGCAGAAAAGTATTTATGAATTGGAGATAAATAAACATACTACAACTAAATTCAGTATTCTATACCTGTACAATGTTCCAGATATGTTCTACTCTATCTTCTCCAATTTTTCGAAAGTCAATGCAATCAATTGGCATAATCCTTGGATCCCTTGTAAGGACACCGATAAAGGAAGACAATTTCCTTGCTTCGCTATTGTCTGGTTGGCTAAAGTTATTCACTGATATATATATATATATATATATATTGGTTCCTTTGGTGGCTTTAATTTGTTGCACCATGCTTCTTTGTGGTGTTCATGATGAAATCCTCTGCTATTTCTTATTTACACCAGAAGACAAATAAAGGAAAATTAACAATGATAACAAACAACCAAAGAAACAATGTGGATATCCCACAAAGCTCACATGTCATCCAAGAAACTGACAATGTGAGAGTAGCTCTTTTGATTTTCAATTCACCAATATAAATAAGTAAACAATACAGAAGCTCCTCTAATCCAATTCAAGTGGAATCAGATCATATACATTACAGCATCTTATCGAAAAATGTTACAGTCATGATCATAAGCTCTTTTTAGCATTACACACAGTAAGCATCTAAATTCCACCAATAGTACCTGTTTAGATCTAGAATATATCACACCACAAGAGCAACAACGAAAATATACCAAAAGTCTTACACCATAATTCCACTTCGAATTTGATATATCTTTTTTTAGCACTCCTCCCCATGTTCTACAAGCATGACACACCTTCACAGAGATGCCCATAAAAAACGTAAGCACAAAACATATTGTGATTCCTCAAAGATAGATAAAAAGCAGCAAGAAATTCAAGTACATAAAAATTCTTACCGGTTGTCCTACTATCATTTCCCTGAGCATCTAACCTATCATGATTCTCCTCTTCTGCAGATATGTTAGTCTCCCTTTCCTCTCCTTGTTGAAGTTGGGTCCCATGAGGAACTTGCTTTTATGATGAACGGAGAGTTCTCAATCTTAAGGCACTTGTACCATTAAAAGCGTCTGGTTGATTTATAGCAGATAATATAGAATTATCACTATCCTTTCTCCTTTTGAAGGGATAATCATGCCTTGCATTAGCTCTATCTAGCTTGGCTGAAAAGAAAAAATTAGAAAAGAAATGATGAATTCGCTTGTCATTAAGAGTACTAAAACTGAATATAAACTGAACATAAACAGCTAGCATTGATGAACCATCCTGTCTGGCATTAAATAATTCAACATAGCATCAGAAACTAATTAACTGAACATAAACTGAACATAGCATTGATAAAGCATCAGATTCCACCCCTCCAACGTCCAACATAAGCAATATTTATGAAAACACAAACTTAAGACACTAATTCCTCAAAATTGTTGATCCTGGATTAAAAATAAAGCACGCGCTTGTGGAAAAAATAAAACAAAGCAAGATAAAAAGCAGCAAGAAATTCAAGTACACAGACATTCTTACCGGTTGTCCTACTATCATTTCCCTAGGCATCCAACATATCATGATTCTCCTCTTCTGCAGTTATGTTAGTCTCTCTTTCCTCTCCTTGTTGAAATTGGGTCTCACGAGGAACTTGCTTTTGTGATGAATGGAGAGTTCTCAATCTTAAGGCACTCGTACCATTAAAAGCGTCTAGCTGATTTATAACAGATAATATAGAATTATTATTATCCTTTCTCCTTTTGAAGGGATAATCATGCCGTGTATTAGCTTTATCTAGCTTGGCTGGGGAAAAAAAAAACAGAAAACAAATGACGAATTCGCTTGTCATTAAGAGTACTAAAACTGAATATAAACTGAACATAAACTACCAGCATTGGTGAACCATCCTGTCTGCCATTAAATAATTCAACATGGCATTAGAAACTAATAAACTGAACATAAACTGAACATAGCATTGATAAAGCATCAGATTCCACCCCTTCAATGTCCAACATAAGCAATATTTATGAAAATACAAACTTAAGACACTAATTCCTCAAAATTGTTGATCCCAGATTAAAAATAAAGCACGCGCATGTGGAAAAAAATACAACAAAGTAAGATAAAAAGCAACAAGAAATTCAAGTG
Source organism: Carnegiea gigantea (assembly GCA_029747015.1). Taxonomy (NCBI): domain Eukaryota; kingdom Viridiplantae; phylum Streptophyta; class Magnoliopsida; order Caryophyllales; family Cactaceae; genus Carnegiea; species Carnegiea gigantea. The sequence goes on from JAKOGI010000215.1 coordinate 281,321, forward strand.
CACAGACATTCTTACCGGTTGTCCTACCATTTCCATGAGCATTCAACATCTCGTCATTCTCCTCTTCTGGAGCTATGTTCTCCCTTTTCTCTCTTTGTTGAAGTTGGGTCTCACGAGGAACTTGTTCTGCAGCGTATGATGCAGAAGTAGCTTGTGTCCTTCTCCATAATGGATAGTCATGCCTTGGATTGTAAGAATCTATATGGGTGGCGAATATTTTATTGCACGAGTTAGTTTTAGCAAACAATGTATAAAGATCATAATGAGAAAAATGACAATGATAAATAAATAGAACTTGTAAGCACTTTAAGCAAATGTCGAACACACCTTGATCCAATGATGTGTTTGACTGGAAAAGAGCACGTCGCACCTTCGATGATTCAGGGGGAGCATTGTCCGTTGGTTGTTCAGCTAAAACTCTCACATTTTTTAAAGTTCTCATAGCACCCTATGTACAAAATCGTAAGCTAAAATTAAATTTCATAGAGGTGTGGAATATTAACATGTAATAAGAAGCTAAGTTAGTACCTTTAGTTGGGACATCTTTATCCAACTTTTTCTCCCAGCATCTCTTGGATTTGACATTATTATGTCCTGTGACAGATGACAAATAAATAAAATATTGGACATTTATAACAACATAATTTAGAAAATTAGATGCAACCATAAATAAACCATAACATAACAAAAATATTAGAACCTCTATAATATTTTATTGCAAAACATGGAATCCAAACAAATAAAAAAAGGATTTCTCATCCTAAAATACAAATACTGATAAAAATTAAATCATTATCACCAATCGGTATCATTTCCACATCAACATTTAATCATAATCATCCAGAGTTTCATCTTCATCACAGCTACTATCGTCATTAGATGTATCCTCATCACGCTAAGTCTCTGGAAGTCCTCCCTCAAGTATAGTAGGCTCAAGATCTTCTGCACACTTGTCAGCATCATTCTCATCTGCATCAATGTCGACTAACAATGCAGGCAAATCATAATCTATTTCAGGTATATTCTCTTCTTCCATATCGAACATATCTCTTGGCTTAGTAGTCATCACAACATGCCAGTTCTTCTCTTTAGGATCTGGAGTGTAAAACACTTGCAATGCTTGCGATGCCAAAACAAAAGGTTCATTAGTTTTCCATAATGCCTTCAAATTTACCAAGGTAAATCCAAATTGATCTTCTTTAACCCCTTTAATGGGATCCACCCAATCGCATCAAAACAAAAGAACCTTCCTTCCTCCATAATAATCCAATTCTAGGATTTCTGTTAGGACACCATAGTAACTGATGTCACCTTCGCTAGATGTTGCGCTAACAACAACACCACAATTCTGAGTTAGAGAATTCTTGTCCACTTTTTTGATTCGAAACTTGAACCCATTACAGGCAACTTTGGAAAACGTCTTCATTCATAAGGAAGGATATTTACTAAGCGACCAAAATCATCAGCTAAACGAGGATCATTTGGCAAATGATGACAAACCTATAAATATTATGTGTTAGTTTAATTAATAATTCAATTCACTAAAATCATAAGGACAATTAACTTGTGAACTTACATTATTCTCAAACCATTTACAAAACTCTCTTTTTTGAATATTTTCAATTTGCCTTTGGCCTTGATAACTATGTTTGTTATAAACGTGTTCTTTGTGCTCTCTGCAACAAATTATCATCATTTATAGATTATTAAATCTTTCCTAGTAATAATAAAGTACCACAAGAAAATATTAAAGGAAAAACTTACTCGATGTAAACCCCAATTTCATCACAATTAAAAAGAACATATCTATGTGCTTGTTCTCTGAGTTAATCATCCGCCTGTTTGTCATTCTTTTTGGACATGGGACGATATTTAAGGGAACATATTGATAAGTCCTCACGACTTTCATAACCATCATCATCATTAATTTTACTTGATCGATTCTCTCTTATCTCAATACCATGCAGATATCTTGCACAGAAAGTCAAACATTTTTCAGCACAGTATCCTTCAGCAATTGACCCCTCTGGACAACTTTTGTTATGTGCATAGGCCTTTAATCTATGTAGGTACCTATTACCAGTCAAAAAAGGTATATTTTCCCCTATGTCTTGTTAGCGACAAATTAATTAAAAAATGAATATGAGTTATGTAAATGACAAATTATCTATTAACACAAACCTTTCTATTGGATACATCCATCTATAATGCACTGGTCCAGCAATCATTGCCTCATATACCAAATGAACAGATAGATGTATCATGATATCAAAGAAAGAAGGTGGGAATAAGCGTTCAAGATGGCAGAGTGTAACCATAATTCGATGTTACAAGCATTCAAAATCATACGGTGTTGCCACTTTAGAACACAACTCTCTAAAGAAGCTGCTGACTTCTATCAAAACTAAGATTAGTTCTTTATTACGTAGCTTCTGTACTGCTAGTGGCAACAATTGTTGCATGATAACATGGTGATCATGGCTTTTAAGGCCATTGATCTTATGCTCACGAAGCTACACACATCGTGTGATATTAGATGCATAGCCATCAGGGACTTTAACACTAGCTAGCACCTTGAGGAAGTCCTCTTTCTCAGTAGCACTCAATGTACAGCTTGCAGGGGTTATCCTAATTGTAGCACCATCTTCTATTGGATGAAGATGTTCCCTAATCTGCAAATCTTTCAAATCTAGACGTGACTGTAAGGTATCCTTCATTTTGCCTTCAATATTGAGAAGTGTACCAATCAAACTATCAGAGAAATTTTTCTCAACATCTAAGTTATGGCGTATAAGAAGGTGTTCCCAATATAGAAGTTGGAAAAAAATACTCTTCTTCTTCCAAGGCATAACCTTATCACCTCGCTTCCTCTTCCTTTACTTGGATATAGGGTCCTTTCCTAGAGTAACATCGAGTCCCTGCATTTGATCTAGTAACTGTGAACCTGATCGTGTCTTGGGGGCTGGCCTCATTTCAGTATTCCTATCAAATGACTTTCCATTGCGTCGAAATTTATGATCAATATTCAAGAAGCGTCGATGATCAGTATAACATAACTTCCTACTTCTTTTCAAGTAATGAGAACATGTATCTATATTACAATGAGGACATGCCATCTTCCCTTTTGTCCCCCCATCCCGACAAATTACTGTAAGCTGGAAAGTCATTGATTGTTCATAACAATGCACCTTTCAAACGAAAAGTCCCACCACTATAAGAGTCGTATATACCAACACCATCCCATAACTGTTTTAGCTCATCAACCAAAGGTTGTAGATATACATCAATATCATTACCAAGGGCCTTTGGATTGGGAATAATAAGTGAGAGAATAAAATAAGATTGTTTCATGCACAACCATGAGGGTAGATTATAAGTTGTCAAGATAACAGGCCATATACTGTATTGGGTACCAAGAACACCAAAAGGGTTAAATCCATCACTTGCCAAACCAAGCCTAACATTCCTAGGATCACTAGAAAATTCACGGTAACATTCATCTAATCTCTTCCAAGCAAGAGAATCAGCAGGATGCCTTAGTTTACCATCTTTCTTATGCCCATCTGCATGCCATCTCATAGAATTTACAGTTTTTGATGACATGAACAATCTTTGGAGTCTTTGTATTAGTGGAAAATGACGTAATACCTTCTTTGGGACTTTCTTACCATTAGCCAGTGTAATAATCAAACCTTCATCAGTGGTTTTCCATCTACAGGCATCACACTTAGGGCAATTATCTAAGTCTGTGTTCTCTTTCCAGAAAAGTACATAGTCATTAGGACATGCATCAATGTTATTATAACCAAGTCCTAATTTCTTAATTATGCTTTTCATTTTCTCAAAAGAACTTGGCAACTCATTTCCTTCAGGGAGGGCTTCTTTGAATAATTTGATGAAGGCATTAAAAGCACCATCAGTTACCCCATATAAACAGTTTGCATGGTATAACAACACTATAAAAGAAAGAATTGAAAATTGCTCACATCCTGAATACAGGGGTTTATTCATGTCCTCCACTAATTTTAAAAAGGCCTTTGCTTCTGCATTTGGCCCATCTTGGTGTTGTGTTTGGCCCCCAATTCCATTAGAACTATGAAAACCAAAAGCATCCTCCAACATGTCCTGCATATCATGTCCCTCACTTGCTTCCCCATGGATATGAATGTTAACAAATGTTTTATTAGATTGATTTTGTTCAACTTCTCCATAGTGAACCCATCTACTTTGAGCATAGCATTTGTCCATGCCATTAAGTTTAAGGTGTTCATAGACAATATCTCTACCATGCACAGAACGGTTTGCACATAGCTTGAATGGGCAATAAATTGTGCCATCTAAGGCAACAGTAGAGAATGCATGATCAAGAAATGCATTTAAAAAATCTTTAAATTCCGATAATGCTCTGAATGCTTTTTGGTATTTTGCCCAACTCTTGTTGCTAAATGTATCCATAGTTAAATTACCTAAATTCAATAAAATATGAAGATTAAGAAAACAGTTGACATTATATCTCTATAATATGCATAAGAGGTTCTGAAGGTAACATAACCTATTTAGATTCTGAGATTTATAAGCTGCATTTTTTTTAATATTACTATTATATTTTTAAACAACTTGGACCAGATTATGTTCATGTCATTACATAGAAGAGGAAAAAGGTGAAACAGAAGACAATCCACAAGTAACAATCAACTATGTAGCTAAAATACAAACCAAAAGTCATCACTATTTGCAAACATACATGCTAAACAATCAGTTAACTAGATATAAATGTCAGGAAAAAAAATAATTTTTTATAACATAGGAAGCTAGAGATTAAAAAGCCAATGGAGATTAAATGTCACAGAGAAGCTGAAGACTTGTGTGCAGTCATCCAACACTTTTGTGGGACTGGTCATCCTATAGCCACGATCATCAAAGGCAGTAAATGCAGACATTTATTTGTAGATCACAAACTATACGAGTGTGTCATTTATTTGTAAATACAAACATTTATTTGTTCTGCATTGTCAACGCCTAGGTTTGCCACTAATGAAATGAAAATGACACAAATCTGTCTTATTAACAACCATTATTAATCATCTTTTCGTTTCATAAGGGACATTTTTTGTCCTTTTTTTTTTGGTGCATCCTCCTGTAATAAGAAACACATCTTCAACATTGACTTCAGAAAAATGCCATTAGCTATCTACATATCTGACTATTAAATGCTAAAACTTAACATATACTTTAGAAAAATATCAGGATGACTTTACGTATGCCGCTGTCTGAGAAGACCTGAACAATAGTTGGACAATCCTATTCTACTAGCATGTTTTCAGGATACTAAACGACATTTAGTTCGACTTCTGACAGCCCTAGGATTCTTCCTATTCTAGTTTCTGAAAAAGAAAGTCTATAACTCTCACAGTGTGAACCACACATATATATAGTGTGAAGCAATAAAATGACAAAACACAGGGGTAGTTCCTTATTCTGTATCGGTTATTTTCTTAGCAGCTCTGGGATTAAAAGGCAAATAATAAAGTGATGCTTTGTAATGAGTAGATAGGTTGACAACTCAATTTATTCTCAAGAAAGCAGAATGCAAGGGGAGGCCAAACAACATAAACATAATCAAATGTTTGGATCAAAGAAAGTAACTAACAACTTAGATTTTCTTTAAGTGCTCACAGATCTTGCCTAAGTATGCTTACTGACTATAAAAACCCAGAATCCAAATGCCAAACTTAAATGCCTCTGTAATGGCAAAAATCAAAGATGCAACACGAGATGCACACACTACATGCAAAAATCAAAGAAGAAAATTCAGGACTTTTAATCCCAGAGCATGTGTAAATGTGGTATCCTAGTTATCAGCAAGAACAATTCAACAATTTCATGACTTTTAATCCAGCCACACAATATAGGAACAAAAACGGCATATTTGAAATTCAGCCACATGGTGAAACTCATCTCAATTGTCATGCTTGAAATATAGATAAGGAACTAGAACCTTACTACAAGCAAGTCTCGAAACCACCAACCTGTTAGATTTTAGGGAGTAGTTGAAGATGATGAAGGCGACAGAATGGCCCTCGGCGCCGATGACGCCCAGAAAACCGGTGTGATTACCGTCAATGAAGATGCCCAGCACAAGAACACGCCAATTTCGCTCAACCCAACCACCAACAGCAAGGAAAAGCTAGCAGATTGAGCCCAGAAGATCGACCACAGTGAGATTGAGAGAGTGGCGAGCTCTAGGGTTTACGCAGAACAGGGCTGGAAGTGGTAAATGGCGAAGCTTCTCAAATTTCTGTTGCACGCAGTGACTTAATTAGTTTTGTTTTAGGTTTTTTAACCGGTGAAATTACACAGTAAACAAGTTAAAACCCGCCAATGTTACAATTTGGAGGGATTTTTTAATTTGATTTTTATAGAAGTAGGGAATTTTTTTTACTAATCAATACTAACAATATTTTCTCCAATAAAAAAAATATTTGCGTTGTGAATGTCTATTTTTATAGGATATATATATATAAAAAGTTAAAAAGTTTTTAAAAACTGATGCCCATAAATTTTTATATTGGAGAAAGTTTTGTTGGCATTGGCTTGGTTATTAACGACAGAACTTAAAAATTCTATTGGCTTTTATAAGACATTCCCAATAATATTAAATCTATTGAAAAATCGCTGGCATTGATATCTAGTGCCAACAGTAAGTTTTCTGTTAACATCTTTTTGTTGGTGTAGAGCACTATTTTTGTAGTGAAATGTCAACCGACAACAAAGCCAACCATCGCATACAAACCAAACACTTTCAAATGTCTCATCATAAATTCATACAATACATGCTTGGAAACATACGAGTACTTAATAAACCATGGTCAAGAGAGTAAAATAGAGGGGGAAATGCACATGTATGTACACATAAGCAATGAATAGAGAGGGAAGAAGCAACCAAGTCATGAGGGGTCAATCATCGAGGTGAGTGATATCATACTCTTCATCGTCATCGTCATCCTCATTCTCTTCGTTATGTTGTGGGGAGTTAGCCAAGGGTGGTTGGGAGCCCGAACCAGAAACTTGTTGCATTTGAAAAAATGCGGTCATTTGCAGATTAATGATCATCATTTGCTAGCTCATCCTTTGGTTGGATTCCCTAATCGCTTGTATCTCTCCTCAAGCAGCTGATACATTTCAGCTTGCATAGTAAACTCACCCCCAAAGTTGGCCACTATGCCCCTTAAATCATTCAACTCCTGTTGGGATGACATCTAACCTGTACCTACAGAAAACCATCTAAATATATGAAGCATACATTCATGACAACTTTTCTATTAATCACTGAAATGCAAAGAGTGTTTAGGTTTACTATGTCGGCTCGTTGAGTGGGACTGAAGTACGAGGACTCCTCAATGTTGACGATCTCATCTTCAATGCCGTAGATATAATCCTTTTTGTTCATATAGGCCTTCGCCACAACTCATTTGGATTTAGAAGAGATTGAGATGGATCTTAAGAACTGGCATCTGCAGTCTCTTTAGACTTGACAATGTTTTGAAGTTCTTTCTCAAAGGATTCCTAAGATATCAATATATGTGGAAAAATACAAATACATCATTCTTAATAGAAGTGCATGAACCACTAATTAAATTTGACCATCAAGAATAAGTTACATATATTTGTTGTGATTTCTTGTCAACCCAAGATCCATCCTCTTTACCATGCAGTTTTTGAGTGCAGGCGAATAACTCAACAATTGTTGGCTCTGTCCCAAGTTGCTCCTTCTACGTGTCAAACATATTCAGAAAATTATGTTAACCACCACAATCAACCAAATAACTAGAGAAGTTGTAAGATGTACAATTAGTTACCAAACGCCTCCTACGCTCATGTATAGGGATTGAGCCATAGGTGTGAAGAGATGGCCCAAGACTAGCTAGATCACCAAGCTAGTTTTTTTGGGCTATTTCACGTAATTTCTTCTATGAGTCATTTGCCCAATGTTGTTGGAGTCCTCTCCGTTGCTCATCACCAAGTCATGTGGCCTGCTTGTTGTACTTCCTTGCCTTGCCAAGAAAGTCCCTTAAACGTGCATTACCTTTGTTCTCAAAATTTTTCCATATGCAATCCTCATGGATAGAATCCTAAGTGAAACACGTATCATAATAATGAATCAAGTGCATACAAAGTGTTAATATGTAATAACCATAGTTACCTTGAACTTTCCGAATCACAAATCTCTACCTTATCTTGGCACTTTACCTTAAGAAGGCCAAGACGCATCATATTTGCTTTGGACAATTTGAGAAATCCTTCGAACAACACCTTCATTAAGGAGAAACCTATTTCAACAGAAAACATCCAATTAACGCGACATTACGTAAAATACTTTCAATAGCAAACATAGAATAATTTTACCATATCCCCATTACCATCTGGCACAATATATGTCTTTGGTCGACTGCTCCCATGACTAAACTGTGCTTCACAGTCTCTATTTCCAATGTCTTGCTAGGACTAGTTTTAGTTAGGGTCAATAGGTAGGGGAGTAGGGTTGGTTTGGTTAGGAACAGGGGTGTTGGTTGCAATGTTATATGCATACTGTTGGGAAATAAAAGTCTGGCAAGGGATGTATGTGGTATGCAGAGTGAAAGACCCCGTAGAGACTACCCTAAATTGAGTAGGGATTGTTCCTACAGTGCCTATCGTGTGAGGTGTTGGGAAGGAAGCTGACTCAATATCCATTATGCTGGCCTACGCATTGGAGCTCCTCCTTCCTCAACCTCGACCTCGAGTAGAGGACTTTCCTCAATGCGGTATGGAATCCATACCTAAAATAGTTGACAATAAATATAAGTATGAATACCAATTGTACAGATCAATAATCTAGTCACACAGCATAATAGTTAGGACATCAAGTTTCAAAATTGACATATATAATAAAAGCACATTCGTACACTTGCATTACAATGATGGTAAGCAATGAAATGTATAACAATTCATAAGCATTTAATTATCTACATCATCTTCCCCACCCCCACCCCCACCCTCATCATCATTCTCATTATCGTCATCGTCATCATAAATATCCCTATTCTTCATCTGTTTCATTCTTATCATCCCACTCACCTTCTTCATCACCCTCATCCTCTCCTGCCTTATTTACATCATCATTTACCTGAATAAATGAAAACCCCATATTGTCATTAATTTCTTCCGGTGGTGCACCTTCATCCACTAATGATGTAGGGATAACATTATTCACATGTTTAACGAGTGTCTTAATGTTTGTTTACTGGTAAGCAATGGGTAGAGCGTATTGGTATCCACTCTGGCTCTTGATTTGGTTGGTATGATAACAAGCCAATTGACTGTATCCCTTGACTGCCATTTTTTGAGTCTCAAAGCCTTTTGTTGTTTCATATATACTGGATAAACGAATTGCCCATTAGTGCTCCACCCAGAGAGCGTGCTGGAAAATCATTGGTGGTCTATAAAAGTGCAACCTTCATTTGAAATGTCTTCCCTGTACATATGTCATATGTTTCAATTCCAACATTGCACAGCTCCTTCAACTCATCAATAAGAGATTGCAAATATACATCTATTTTGTTCCTGGGATTTTTAGGGGTGAGGACTATGCAAGTGAGGAACATAAATGGTGTGGTCATACAAATTTCCGGGGCAAGGTTGTAAGGTATAACCGCCACCGGCCAAATGGAATAAGATCTTGAAGACAAATTACAAGGATTAAATCCATCAACACATAACCCAAGCCTAACATTTCGAGGCTCGGCAGCAAAACCAAGGTACTTACTATCAAAAATGTTTCTACGCTGCCCCATCAGATGGATGACATAAAACGCCATCCTCACTTCGATGTTCATAATGCCATCTCATGTACTCTGCGGTGCTTCTTGATGCATACAACCTCTGAAGTCAAGGTTTCGATGACAAGTAATGCATTCTTGCATATGGTAACGAACTTTGATTCCTTTGTTGCGACCTTTGCCTCTTCTATCTCCAATGCTCGTAAAACTTGCATGTATTTAGGTTCGTGTCCTCTTTAGGAACAGCATGCAACCTTTACAGCAACAATTAATGTGTATCAGATCGTTGCCGAGATCTTTAACAACCTTCTTTGTCTAGCCATAGTTATTCGGCACACGGTTGTTAGGTGGACACATCTCCTTCATTAACTGAACAATTTCATTGAAACAGTTTTGTGGCATGTTATAATCAGACTTAATACTTAATAGCCGAACAGCAGCAGAGAGCTCACTCTATGTATAACAGCTATCATATAAGGGTTGTTGAGCAGTTTGAACCATATTATAGACTGGTTCTTCACATGTGCTTGGCTCTTCATCCCTCACATTTTAACTTGCCAATATGGCATCACCAATCATGTACTCTACACGATCTATGTAGCGTTCATTGTAGTCATGATTAGTATGACTTGAACTACCAGCTTCGGCCATTTCAGTAGCACCACATCCAAAATCATACTATTCAGGTTATACTTCTCCATGGCTTATCCAATATCAATATCCTTTCACAAAACCCTTATACATCAGGTGCATCTTAACCTCATCGGGTGTTAAGTACACTCTATTTTTACACTTCACACATGGACATCTATACTTTCTTCCACTTTGAAACTCTGGTTGCCTATGTGCAAATGCATCAAACTTATTTACTGCAATTAGAAATTTTTGCGTATGACCATTACGATTAGGCAATAATCTATTGTACATCTACAAATGATGTGGATGGTCATTTATTTTCTGCTCAAACAACAATATTCATGAAACTTTTCGAATTAGTATTAATTTAAATTTTTATAATTCTAATTATATAAATTTTTCGATTATATATTACACATATTTTAATATTCAAACACAACATTAACTAATTCATAAAAACACATATAAGTACATCCATTTTCCTATATCTATCATGGGAAGCATGCTTTGTATAAGTTATGTAATTGAATATGTAAACATATATGCCAACGTACATACATGAAACTTTTTTCATATTCATGTTGCATTAATTTCACATTAGCATACAACCCACATTATAACATCACCTTTCTACCAACAATCTCATTAAAAAACATCATCTAACATTAGCAATTATTTCCTTTAAATCAGGCCTATTGACATAAATTATTCATTTCAACTGCACCTAATTTCACATTCGACATATAAACCCCAATAATTTTATACATTCACTTTCAAACTTCAACAAATGAATTTTTATTCTTACAAATTTCACAAAACTAATAATACATTCAAACTTTAGCATCTTATTCCACCACCATATCATATTTTCATTAGAATTACTAAACCTAAACCCTAAATTACATTGAGCAACATGTTCAATCGAATTGAAGCAATAACTTCACACAAACTTCACAAGTTAACCAAAACATTAACTAATTATGAAATTTTAATAATGAAATATGAAAATCGCTAACAATTACAACTGCAAGTTATGGGAAAAACAACCAACCTAAAGGAGGCGGTTTGGCCAAAAGGTGGCAGAGGCGGCCACCGGCGGCGGCGGCGGCGAAAGTCGGTGGTTGGTGGTCGGCGCTTGGGCTCGGGGCTCGATGGGTTCCAGTGTTGCTCTTGGCTCTCGCTTTCGCTCTCGCATTTCTCTCTCTTTCTTCGAACAGCAAATGAAGAAGAACTAGATCTGGTTTTTTTTTAAACAGATGGCAATGGACTTCCGTTGCCAGTTCGAATTTTTTTTGAAAATGGTAACTAGCGATGGAATTTCCATCGCTAGGTATTTTAAAGAATTTTAAAATTTTCTTGGCAACGGATCTAGTATTCCGTCGCTACATCCATTGCCACACCTGATATTTTTCAGATGTGCATTATCCATCGCCAATTCCGTCAATCTCTGATACGGATTTAAATCCGTCGTCACTTTCTGCCATTATACCGCACTTTTTTATTAGTGAAGTAATACCAGATGAAGAATTTCAAGATCATACCATGGAGGACATGATGAGATTTATATTCAAAACTCTTGACTTAGGCCATAATTTTTTTAAAAAAATGCTAAAGTTTAAGGTTTGGGAGTTCGGAGGGTGGGATGCGCAAAAGCAGAAGATATGGACATCCAACTTCAACATTGTTTGAATATTGTGCAAAGGGTGTACGCTTAGCAAAACATGTTGACAATACTAATAAAGTGCGAAAACCGAAGGATGAAACACATTTTAGCTGTAAACTTGAAATACGATTCAAATGTATTAGAGAAGCAGATCAGTGCATTGTGACAAGATTTGTTCATTAACATACACATGCCCTTGCTAATGCAGATCAAGTACTATATGTGAGGTTCGATAGCACCAATTTCTAAATTATTATATATACTTATTTAATTATGTTATTACAACAACAACACCACCACTACCTCCCTGTGTTGGTCCTGTTTTTATGGGGTCTGGGGAGATTCAGATATAAGCAGCATTACCTCTACCAGCATCTCTGCCCGTAGAGAGATTAATTCTGATAGAGCCACAAAAATAAGATTTTGTGAAAACATTTTATCGAAGAAGGATTTTGTGAAAACACTTTTTTATGGAGAAAAATTAAGGATAAACAGCAGGCAATGAACTAAAAAGTACTAATAAATTAGGTGACAGTAACTACGTAAACATGAGTACAACATAGCAAAGGAAGGTACTATACCTTAACAAACAGAGGTAAGCAAACAATGTGTCTTTCCAGATGTAAGTACTACCTGCATACCCGACGTATGAAAAAATCACAACCAAAACTACACTACTGTAACCAAGAGACAACTATGAAGCTAACTCTCTGTGATCTAAGATCTTAATCCTGCCAAGGTCTCTTATCCTTAGCTATATCCTCCATTAACCCTACAACTTTTAAGTCCTCTTTAATCACCTCATCCAAACTCTTCTTTAGTTATCCCCTCCCTCTTTTACCTGCGGAGATGTTAATCCTCTTACATCTCCTCACTAGAGCATCAACACTCCTTCTTTTCACATGGCCAAATCATCTGAGTCTTGTTTCTCTCATCTTATCTTTGATAGGAGCCACTTTAACTAAGTCTGTAATTACCCCATTATTAATTCTATCCATTCTCATATAGCTGCATATTCATCTAATCATCCTCATCTCTACTACCATTAGCCTTTGAGCCTGTGCCTTTTCTATAGGCTAACACCTTGATCCATACAATACAGTAAGTCTAACTACCATATGATAAATTTTGTCTTTGAGTCTTACAGGCATCCTCTTATCATACAGCACCCCTGAAGCATACTTCCATTTTTACCAACCTACTTTTATATGCTGGTTAATATCTTTGTTAATATCTCCTTTCTGTTGAATGATCGAGCCTAGATATTTAGACTTCTCGACCTTTGGTATCATTAGCCCATCAATGATGGCATCTCCCCTCGCATATTCCCTTCTACTGAAACAGCAATGTAAATATTCAGTTTTTGACCTAGTTACTCTAAAGCCTCTAGACTTCAATGTATGTCTCAACCTGCCATTAACTCCCTCTCTTGTCGCATAGAAAAGAACAATGTCATGTGCGAATAACATACACCATGATAACTCATCCTGAATACCTTTTGTAAGTTCATCTATAATTAGGGTGAAAAGAAAAGGGTTTAAAGAGGAACCTTGATGTAGGCCCATACTAACATAGAAGTCATTGGTAACCCCTTCTGTTGTCCTAATACTCGTCGTATATCTTTCATATATATCCTTAATAACTCGAATATACACAGGAGACACTCCTTTCTTTTTCACGCATCTCCATAACACTTCATGGAGAACTCTATCATATCCTTTTTCTAGGTCAATTAACACTGTATAAAGTTCTATCTCTGTACAATCCTATGAACCTTCGAAGGAAGTAAATCGCCTCTGTGTTCAATCTACCATGCATAAAACCAAATTGGTTCTCTGATATCGAAATATCCTTCTGCAACCTTCTCTCAATCACTCTCTCATATAACTTCATAGTGTAATTGGGCAACTTTATACCCTTATAATTATTACAATTCTAAATATCCCATTTGTTATTCTACAATAAGATGACTGTACTAAACCTCAATTGTTTTGGCATCTTAGTAGTCTTAAAAATAACATTAAAAGCCTTGCTAGCCATTTCAATCCCTCTACACCTAAACACTTCCACACTTATACCGGTATCTGATCTGATACCTCTACCTACCCATTGGCTATCTTCCTTAGGGTCTCTTTAATCTCATCGTTACTTATAGGTTCACATAATTGAGGATCAAGTTGGCTGTCAGTATTTTCTCTTTCCCTATGTCGAAAATCTTCCCTCGCTTCACCATTGAGGAGTTTAGAAAAGTACCTTTGCTATCTCTCCTTAATTTTTGCACTCTCAGATAGCACCTTACCATTTTTATCTTTAGTGCACCTTGTAACATCCAAATCTCTTGTTCTTCTTTCCCTATCCCTCGCCAGTTTAAAGACTTTCTTCTCACCTTCTTCGATCTCTAGTTTTTGATTTAACCTATCATAAGCCATGCTCTTAGCTACAGCAATAGCTTTCTTAGCTGCCTTATCTCTAACCCTACTAATCTATTTCTTTTCATCCAATTCACTGTTCATCAAAGCAGCATATGCCTCTTTTTTCATCTTGACTTTCTCCTTTACCTCCGTAATCCACCACCAGGCTCCCTTCATTCTGTTGCCGCCTCTCCTAGATGTACCTAGGATTTTCTTAGCAGACCTTTGAATACATTATACCATTGCCTCCCACATTATATCAACGTCCTTTACTTGTCTCCAAGCTCCTTCTTCAGTAATCCTCTCTGCTAACTTTACAGCGTTCTCCTCAGTAAGATTCTACCACTTAACTCTAGATTCCCCAACACTCATCTTTTTCCACTTTGAACATTTGAGCTCCACATCCAGCACTAGCAACCTATGCTGAGTTCTTAAATACTCACTTGGTATCACCATACATTCCTTACAAAGCTCCTATTATCCGCCCTAATTAAGAGGTAATCAATCTGAGTCTTTATGGAACTACTTTTAAAGGTCACCAAGCGGTCCTCGTTCTTAAAAAAGGAGTTTACCACCAACGAATCATAGGTAACTGCAAAGTCTAGAGCAGAAACTCCTCCATTGTTTCTCTCCCCATAACCGAAAACTCCATGAGTCATATCATGCTTGTCTGCTTCAACACCAATATGGCTATTGAAGTCTCCTCCTATGAAAAGTTTCTCGCTCCGAGGTGCGTCCCGAATGACTATATCCAAATCCTCCCAAAATTGATTCTTAATATTGTACAAACCTATTTGATCTGCATAAACACTAACCACATTTAGAATTTCTAATCCCACCACTATCTTGATGGCCATAATTCGATCACGCTTACGCCTCACTTCAATAACAAAGTCAACCATCTCCTCATCAGCCAAAATACCAACTCCATACCTAGCCTTGTTTGACCTCGAATACCAAAGCTTATGACATGAACTTCTCTAGCTTTAGCCCCCACTGTATTTAAAAATTTTTGGTAGGAAAAAAATTATATTATTATTAATGAAAAGTTTTGCCATTTAAAAATTCAGACTCATAGGAAAATTCCTAAGGAGACCTAAATTGAAATTGAGCACATGCATAGTGTTCGCATCCTTCACCATTGCATCATGTGAAATTTGGTTAAACAAGTTGGAACTTACAACAAATTGAGTTTTCTCAAGCAAGATCTAAAGAATTATGTTAAAAAGTTTAAAAAGGAGAAAGAATGTGATGGTAATGCTAAGGTTGTCATGGGTTATTTAAGGGGGGAAAAACATACTAGTCCCTCTTTTTTTTTGAAGTATACTGTGGATGGTAAGGGCTGCTTAGAAAAATTGTTTTAGTGTGATAGAGCTTCACGCATAGACCACAAAACTTTTGGACAAATCCATGTTTTTGATACCACTTACAAATGCAATACCTACAATAAGCCATTTTATTACATACAAGTCCATATAACCAAGCAAAAAATTACATACAATTCATTATAACATTTGTGAAAATATAAAGATAAAATATTTCTTTAAGACCCAATTAATTACGGCATACAAATTCAAATAGTCAAACAAAAAATTACAACAATTCATTATAACATTTGTGCAAATGTAAATATAAAATATTTGGTTAAGACCCCAAGTAGTTACACACAAGGCCATAAAATCAAACAAAAAATTACATACAATTCATTATAACATTTGTGGAAACATAAAGATAAGATCTTTGTTTATGAGCCCAACTAATTACATAGAAGTCCATATAGCCAAACAAAAAATTATAAACAATTTATTGTAACATTTGTGAAAATGTAAAGATAAAATATTTGTTTAAGAACCCAGTTAATTACTTACAAGTCCATATAATCAAACAAAAACTTACCTACAATTCATTATAACATTTGTGAAAACATAAAGATAAAATCTTTCTTTAAGAACGCAATTAATTGCATACAAGTTCATATATTTATTATTTTAAAACTTACCGATTACAGTGTAGAATACAAAGTGAAATAATTTGAAGATAGAAAAATAAAAAGTATTTACCTTACTACATACTAACAAAATTCAATAACTTAACTTGTGTCCCTCAAATTCACGATGATGGTTGTATTTGCTTGAAAAGAAATATGTGATAAAGATATGAATATGCAAATGAGAAGAACTAATGAACTGTGTCTAATATTTTATGACAAAAGTATATTTATATTAGTGCATGGATTAGGGCCAAAGGTAGAGAGTCACTAAGATGACTGGGAACAAAAATTACACATTTGCTCATTTAAAAACAAAAAAAACTTGAAAAAAAAAATTGAACGAAAGGTAGGCAGATTTGAACCCATGAGCTCTTCTATGGCAACTAAGGGTTTGACCAAAGCAGCAACTCTCTTTTCCTTAGCATACCTGCAGTTTACCATAATAATAGTGATAATGTAAATAACAGAAAAACAACAAAACAAACCTCACGATGCAACGTCGATCCATACAGGCGGACGCTGACCAATCTATTGGCAGACGTCGTCCCATCTGTCAGAGAATCTAAAATGTTGTCTCCGTCCGAAACCTTCGTTGTCCTGGTGACTGTAAACACCGATAAAGCTCAGGTGGGTTGGGCGGGGCAATGGAAATGCACGTCAAAGGCGGGGATACTCTCGTTGACAACAGCGCCAGGGCTTCCCTGTCACCAATTACTGCAATCGGACCTCTCTTCGATAGCTAAGGTTATTGCAATCGGACCTCTCGTTCACGGCCATGGAAGAGGAAGGGAGAAGGGGAAGGGGAAGCGAGAAGGGGTAGGGGAAGGGCTTTCAAATTAAGCAATTAATTTATTTTAAATTTTTATCGTAATTGAAAGAGTTAAATTATTTTGCTACTCCTAACATAACATCCATAAATTAATTTTATTCAATTTTTATTCATTTCAAGAAATGCAATTTTAATTCCAAAAAATAATTAGAAAAATAGCGGTTCATATCTAATCATGCCAGGTATACGGTGTATATCGCGAAAATTATAGTAATTTTCGTAATCCCCATTTAGTGGAAATTACCTTACCCGTTGCCCTATATATATATATATATATATATATATATATATATATATATATATATATGTGTGTGTGTGTGTGTGTGTGTGTGTGTGTGTGTATATGTATACATATATATATATATATGTATACATATACATATATATATGTATAATATACATATATATAATATATATACATATATATATATATATATACATATATATATATATATATATATTATAAAAAGTGAACACCTGCACGTCGTTGCAAGTTGCTAATTATTAACCGGTAGGATTCTGTGCTATCCACCTACCCCAAATTTGTACTGCACTATGTCTATCTAAATAAAAAAAGTCTGTCCCTGTCTGACACTAACTAGCATAAGGTACATTCCGTCTTTAATGATTGCTAATAATCTCGTCTTGCTCTGTCTTAATCCTGCAAGGCTAATCCACTCTCAATTTCCATGGATATGTACTTAAAACCCAGATTTTTTTACATTCATTTAGTGGACCAGCTCTACATACAAGGTCGCCATATACATTTTTATATGTTATTTTATATAACTTTTTCGTTGATGAGGCGAATTTTTTTTTATGAAATCCAATTCATCAAATTTTAATGACATGTAGCTAATCCGCTGAGTATATAGATTAGGTTTAGCCGTTTAGGGGTACTAATTCAGCCTTTTTGTCATTTTATGTTGACCTGTACTCTTTATCTATATTTAAAAAAATGAATAAATATTGGAATACATAATGAACTTTTCTCTTGATGAAGCAATATTTTTTTTTTTTTTTAATCACAATCTCCTTCGTTTGTCATCATCGCCTACTAATATCTATAATTCTTTGTCATGACAGACTGATTATGTGGAACTAACAGTTTGAAGTTTTGGATCTTGTAATCAAATTGAGAATGTACGCGCCAATGTAAACTTTGTACTTTTTCTATTCTTCAGTTTTCCTTTTCGGGTTTTTTTGGGGTGTCAAATGAGCGGGCGAAGCGCATGCTCTGCTTAGCTATGGGATGGTTTGATTTGCTTTCGTTTAACATGCTTTCACCAATATACAAAACACAAATTTGTTTATTATGATAGGGATTTCAAATGTACTTCTGTTAGTGAAGGAATTAATGCTAGATGGATTCTTTCGTCGATGGGTTGACAGTGACGAAACTTCGATAGAGGGATGATCAAATACCCAGAAAATAAATAGAAAAAGGCACAAAATCCCCCCCCCCCCAAAAAAGAAACTTCAGTACACCGCAAGACACATAACAATTATTTTCGACAGAGTTGGTTTAATTCCATCCATGAGCTGTATTTGCCCCACCACTGCATCCAGATAATGACATTAATCTTGTTAATGTTTCCACCAGCTAATCATTTACAATTAAAATCATTGTGACAAACCCAGTCAATCTCTTTCCTGGCATATAATTTGCTGGTTTCTCAAGTATGTCATCATCATTCTCCTTATGGAATATTGAAAAAGGAAATCAGCTTCACATACACCTGTCACTCCTCTCCTCCCTCCCCTTCCAACCCTCCCCCCCCCCCCCCCCCCCCCCCCCCCCCCCGGCGGCCACCAAAAAAAAAGCAAAACAGGAAAGGACGTAGGCTATTCTCATCATGGAGGGAGGAGAATGGAGCAGCTTCAATGCAGTGTGTGTCAACGAAGAGGCTGATTTTATGGCTCAATTATTTCCAAACCCTAGCAATGTAGACCATTTGACTTATAGCAATGCCGAAAATGGTTCATATTACTCTTCTGATTCTCCAAATTTGTACTATTTTTCTTCCCAAGAGAGCAGTTACAATGCTAACAAGAGTAGCCATGACAGTAGCAGTTATAACAGCTTCCTGAGTGATTCTTATCATGATCATCATCATCAACAAGCTCTGTCCGCGGCCGCCAGCAATGCTTCCTCCTTGCCCATTGATTTTCTGCAGTGTCAAATAGAGGGTGATAATGCCAACAGGGGTAGTGTTAACATGGAGGAGACAACCCCCATGGATCTCATCTCGGAGGACAAAAATAGCGATTCCTCTAACAACGCCAAGAAAAGGCCTCGAGTTTCTGATGTGAGTATGCAGAAGATGTTATTGTATTTTAGCAAGATTGTTATCTTGGTAGGAAATATTATTGTCAGTAATATTTTCTTGATGCCTACTGTAAATATTTGGTTACAGGCAATTCCAAGGGGAAAAAGGAATGTGCGGCCGAAAAGAGGGCAGAAATTCACGGAGGGTGTTGATGAGGAGGATGAAAATGAGGGCGGTGTCAATGGACAGAGCTCAAGCAGCAGAAGCGGGACTTTGCAGGACGATTGCAGCTCCAAGGGTACCAACACCACCAGTTCAGCTCTTAATTCTAATGGCAAAACACGAGCCAGCAGAGGATCCGCCACCGATCCTCAGAGCCTCTACGCTAGGGTATTCACACTTCTTTTTGCCTTCTAAAATTTCCCAAGATCCTATGATTATGGGTTCATTTTTAACATTACCATGTCTTCTTTTATCATGTAGAAGAGAAGAGAGAGGATCAATGAAAGATTGAGAATCCTACAAAGCCTTGTTCCTAATGGAACTAAGGTATAGAGAAAAAAAAAAAAAAACACAAAACAATTGATTGATGCTAAAATTGATATCGTTTTCTGGGAGGAAAATGGTCATGAAGTTAGCTTATTTGATATGATGACGTGTAGGTTGACATTAGCACCATGCTTGAGGAAGCTGTGCATTATGTTAAGTTTCTGCAACTACAGATCAAGGTAATGACCCCCTGAAACAAACCGAAATGCACGTCTTTGAAATGGAATTTTATATATATATAATTAATGGTCTCTATGTGCGTCTATATAGATGTATATATATATAAACACTCCTAATTCTTTGACACATGTCGTTGCATAATTAATGTTTTTTATTTTTTAAATTTAAAAAAACATAATCTAATCCCTCAAATTAATGTTGCTATAATTAATGTCATTTCAAGAATAAGAAAAATGAAACTAATACTGTTGGACATATGTTAGGCCCTATCACATACGGAAGATGTTCTCTCCAAAAAAAAAAACAAAAGACAAACTTATATTGCTTATGATTTCCAAACCAACTCCGATCTTTATTCCATATCGAATCAATTTTTAATGATAGTAATGATTATTTAACAAAAACATAGTAATGTGGCCGTCAAAGCAAATCAATACTTCGATCTTCATTAAGTGTTTTCTAATTAATTTTTTCATTAAAAACAAATATTAAATATTAGACTTTAATTATGTTTCGTATTTTTAATTAATAAATTAAATAAATTTTTGGACTATATAAAATATTCTAGATAAATTATTATATTAGAATTTCCGTTAAAGTATTTTCTAACTTAATTATAATTTGTCTTGGTAAATTAGAAATTTTAGTTGATAGTTTCCCATGACTTCGGCGCTCAGCAATTGCTTCATCTTAAAAAGTTATTAATCATTCTATTAAAAAAATTGCGAAAATTGCATGGAACATTGTTGCTAAATCACTTATTGTGGTATTTTAATTTGTAAATACTTACTACATTAAAAAAGTCATGGGATTTTCAACGCATCGTACGGATATAGAAACACGAGTGTATAAATTCAAACAAGATGCTTTGTTGAATGCATAAATTGATTCACACAAGATGTGTTACGTATTTCTGGACAAAATTATTAGATAATTCTATATTCAAGGTTAAAATCATTTTCAAACATTATGCATAGCAAAATTGGAAATGTTTTGTCTCTAAATTTGGATCCTATACATTGTGATGATATGTGAATTTTCTTAGATCGGACAAATTCGCATAGGACAAATTTTTACAAGCATGAGAATGATTAAACTAAATGTAATGATATCGTAACAACGATGATCAATGTTTTGTTTTGCAGCTGCTAAGTTCTGATGATCTATGGATGTATGCACCTATTGCTTATAACGGAATGAACATTGGGCTTGACTTCAAGATCAACCTGCCTAGATAGATCGACGACAAAGATCAATAACAAGAAGCTCAAGAGGCAGCAAATTTTTGCCACTATTATATATATTTATATATACAACTAACAAAGAAAAGAAAAAGTTCCTTTACATTATAAATGTACTTAGTACAAAGATTTAAGTGAGATGGTCTCACAAGCTATTTACATGGGACTAATTTATCAATCTCTTTTAATTGTTGGAGTTTGCTTCAAAAAGAGGAGAGAAACCCGTTTTTAAAGTGTTTCACATGAAACTTTTTCTCTGAGCAAGTAATGACTTTATGGCCTAGCCTTGCGTGGTCTCCTAGAGGGCAACTTGGATGGAGGGGTCTCTAGCCTACACACCCATTACACTTGTTGGCCGGCCAAGGCTATGCGCATGCGTAAAAATTGACAATCTTTTTGAATCAAAGATCAGTTAATTAATTTGGCGAGAATTCGTTATTTTCACTATTGCATTTATTCTCAGCATAATTAGCGCTGATTTTTCTCCAGAAAATCAGCCTATTTATCTTTGCCTTTGTTGCTGTTACTCTCTCACTATAAATTCAGCCCCATGCAGCAGTTTTCAAGAAACAGAGAACAACACACTCCTCCTGTACTTTCTCTTGATCTCTTCGTTCTGGGAAATTATTCAACGATCCTCATTGTTGTTTGTTATAATACACTGTTTGGACAACTAGCTGTGCATCCCTAGAGATCGATTGCTTGTGAATCCTCGGTGTATAGTTGAGGAAGCAAATTCGGTTTTAGGGTAGTGGTCTACCATGCCACAGTTTCGTTTCCTTTCTCAAATAAGAGAAATTTGCTTATTGACTATGAGTCACAACCTCTATTTTTTCTAATAGTGACGCTACATTTTTTGTATGTCTCATGGTTAGACGGCCTACCAAAGGTGAATTCTTTTGTTAAAGGTGGACATAACACCTTTTTTTCTTGTCTTTTATTTTTTCCCCCTTCAACTTAGGTTATCAATGATCATCACTGGTTTTTTCCTTATTATTGACTGCTGTTGATATCAATACCAAATGGACAAACCCATGCTCAGACTACATGTATTGTGGGCAAAATTCTTTTTGTTTGTTGTTTCGTTAATGGCCAGTTGATGATTAACCATCTTCAACGGTTAAAATAATTATAATGTGGGACAAACAATGAGAGATGTTGGTCGCACATAAAGTAAAGAGAACATGTTGAAATCCATACGTTCTAGAAAACTGTTTCTTCCAACTCCCAAATGCAATTGTCATGGGGTTACATCTCATAATGATTCTTATCCTGATATAATTGGGTACATCAGGAGTTTATATAATCCTTAATGTTATAGTTAAACTCTATAAGTTTTACCAATAAAATTTTGAAACTTTTAGTAGAAGCGCTGAAACATGTAGCTACATCTCATATTTTTATGAAAAAGGTGTGAAGTTCATATAGAAGCTTTGATTAAAAATGCTTTTGCAAAGTTTGAAATTCATATGTACACAGCTTGTAAAATTTGCAAAATATCTCTAAAGTTTGAAAGAATGTTAAAATAACGGAACTTTTTAGGCCATTACAATTTTTTTGTGGAACTCTGAACCAATTCAAAAAAAATTCTATAGGAAATAAAATCATGGATTATGCGCATAGAATTATCTTAATTCTCGTAATCGAAGATGATGTAATACCTTACTGGAATCACTATTCCGGAAGGATGTCACAAGACGGATGGTTCTTCACAATCTTGCAGCCTAAATGCTCTAGAATTTCTACAGAATCTCTCTTGCATCCACTCTCACATTAGGCTATACCCTTATTTACAACAAAATGATCAGTTAGACGCTCTACGATTTTAGATAGAAATTATTGTAATGACTTTATGGCATTTCATGATTTTATGCGACTTAGGCTAGCACTCCTTATGCGTGGATTACGCACCTACGTCCAATATCTACTCACACATAAGAGAGTGCTTATTATCCAACAAAAGAGCTTTATTTTATTTTTTTTGCATATTTTTCATATTGAAGAGATAAGTCAGGTGGCCAGCATACTTATGAGAGTTTAATGCTATACGTCTGTTAAGAATATATGGCCTCATTTAAAACCGCACATGAGTAGCTAGAAGTATGCAAGTACCCTATATCATTTCAATCTCATTAAGATTTCTCACTTTGATCTCATCAAAGCATCACACTTTGTGTTCACAGTTATAATGCATGTTAGGCGATAAATTGCCCTATTTTACGTGCCTTTTTCACCCATTTTTAGCTCGTATAATAACTTAATCTTTAGGATTTTACCTTGTTTTATTTATGTTTTGTAGGAAATAACGCCAAATCAAGCAAACGTCGCGAAGATGGGACAAACCGGCGAAAAACAGCAGAAAACAGCAATGCACGGCCGTCCTGGACTGCCCCGATAAGGAATTCATCACCTTGACCGAATGGGAAGCAGCCATGAAGGAAGAAAAAGAAGTTAGCTATCCATTTGTCTTAAATGGAGAAGGTCATTATCAAGAAAATAGTGACGTTGACTTTGACCTACCTTCCATCTTTGATGCCTATGATGAAGTAGATAATGAGCTAAATTGGAGCCTACCTCCAAGATTTGATGAGCATGAACCTAGCCCCATTCAACCTTCCCAAACCTCCAAATCACAAAAGGCCTTACAAAAGAACCTCTTACTCACCTCTCTTCTCCCAACCGAGCCTAACCCTAGTTTCTACCCTCCCCTTGTGCGTGGTGGCACGGTCGTGCGTCGGGCCCGGTTTCGCGATAAAAGCCCTTTTCAGCCAGTTTTTGCAGGGGGTCGCACGGGGGTTCGCTTAGGGCTTCTCTCTGGTGATTTCTAGAGTAGTTTAGGTTAGGTTTCAGCAAATAAAACCTCAATAGGAGGATTTGTTTGGATTTGAAGATTGTAATATTGGATTCAACCTTTGGATTTCAAGTTCCTTCTATCAATTCAAGACTAAGTTTTCTTCCCTTTTTCTCTCTTGATTTCATATCTTGTTCTTGTTTATGTTTTGCTAGTTTGATTTTTGTATTTGTTTTGTTTTGTTTATATGTTTAGTTTTCATTGTTGATTTATGTTATTTAGTTGTTTAGATTTGTTTCATTTTATTCTCTTTGTTTTGTTCTTCATGTTCATGTTCTTGTTTGTTAGTTTAGGTTTTCCTGTGTTTGTGATGTTTAATTGGTAGACTGTGTTGGCTTGGATTGTGATTAGCCTCTTGATGGCTAATTAATCTTGTATTTGGCCTAACCATACCCAATCTATGCCGAGAACTTAGAGTTTCCCTTCACGCCCGCCAAGTGTTCGATGAAATGCTTAAGAGAGCTTTCATCCATATTTTTGAGTGATTGACTTATGCTGAGAGGTGAGGTCAATTAGTTAGTGTGGGAGAAGGAATAGCCGAGTTCGGGACATACAAATAGTATCCGAATCGAGCTAGGTTTGGGGTTGCTAGTTTTGTGGTCTAATTAGGCTAACCCCATGAAAATAGGTGGTTAGGTAAATTAGTCTAGCTCATGACCCTTGAGACAGGGCTTGGGTGGTCTTTGATGATGCAACCGATCATCTGTAGTTCGTGATGTAGTTTGGGCAGGTTAGGACTCGTCTTGGTTACTTGATTCATTCATTGGTCAAATCACAACTCCAAGTCGTTTTTTTCCATGTTTGTAGCGTAGTTTAGTTTTCCCGTTTTCCCTTCAATCTTGCCTAGCTCGAGACGTTTTAACTAGCCCTGATAGTTGGAAACACAATTCCCTCCGGACGACACCCCAAGTACTCAACGGTACACCTTGCGCTTGGGGTTTATAAATATTAAAACTCTGTTATATCCCTAACAAGTTTTTGGCGCCGTTGCTGAGGAATTGGCGCTTTCCAATATTAGAGCTTACTTGGGTATTCGAGGCGAGGCTTTTATTTCGAGGAAAAAAAAATTGAAAATTGAAAAATAAAAAAGTCTCTTTCCCACTTCCCCCAATATGAGCATGAATTGTTCTGGAGATACTATGATAGATTACATGCTTTTCTTGTTCATTGTGATTTTCATGTGGAGAAGTGGGAACTTTTGAATACAGTTTATGAGGGTGTGAATTCTGAGACCCGTGCTCTTTTAGAGTACTGGAAATTTTGTGCTGAAGATTTTAATGAAGCATGTGATTTTCTTGATAGGTTGGCGTGGGATACTTATGAATTTGAAACTAGTTGCTCTGATTCTTGTACCCCACCCCCTTGCATCCCTGATTATGCCCCTCCTGTGTGCAAAATTTGCTATTGTTCTGATCACGCCAGTAATTCTTGTCCCTATTATATTTCTAATGAAGGCTTTGCTAGACTTAGCAATATGATAAAGACAATGAATAAGCACCTAATTGAGTTTGCTAAAAACTGCGGGAGTATGACCTATCACCCGAGACTGACCTTCGTTCTAGTGCTCCTAGACTTGATGTCAATCTGTGTGATGATGGTGCATCTTTCCCTCCTCTAGATTCCGGACTAGAGGACGTACTCGACCCTCCCTTGACTATTTTACTCGCCGTTGCTCCATCCTTTCCTAATACCCTTTGGGATAACACTGCGTTTATCATGACCTTTTCTGATGCACCTTCCCGTTTAGCTCAGTCGACGGAGTTCGAGGTAAGTGAGACCCTCGGCGTTAGCGCTAGTGTTGATGAGGATGATACTTGATCTGAGTCCGGCAATGCTCCTATTGAGGTGCATGATTTTCAAGAGACTCCCACGGGGACTTCATGCGTGGATGTTGTGGTTGCAGAACCAACTAGTCCTGATTTTATTGATAATCTATCCCTCAACTCTCTTGATACATTCCATGCTTCCTCTTCATGTTCACAACCCCCCCATTTCCCTAAGTGTTATGATATGTTACTTATCGATCCTCATGTGATACTTGAGGGGAATGAGGTTGACTGTTGTAAGTCTCTTGGTACTTTTAAAGGGTATGACCCCTTCCTTGATCCTTACCGTCTGTACCTAGAGGGCATGCCTGGAAAAATTGTGTTGATTATTGCATTCGATTATTCTGCTGATTTCTCCAAGGTATTTGATGAGTTTAAGAGGGCACTAACTTTGTTTGCTCCATCTTTACCAGTGTTCTCTTATTCACACCATTCTGAGATGCATGCAGCAATGCATGATAAGCTCTTACGAGCTTTAACAGCATCTGAGTTAGCGCCACGAGTCCTGAGCGATGATGAGGAGTGACTGGTGCTCCTCAGGCCTCCACAGCACCATCCTAGGGAGGCGTAGTTCGGGTACAATTAGTATCCGACCTGGTATACTCGTTCTAACTCTTCTCCCTTCTTTTTATTTTCTTTCTTTTTCTTTTTGTTTAGTTGTGGATACTAGGATTGTGTTTTTGTTAGTGATCATCTTGAGTTGACATTTGGGATGTTGTTGAGCCAATGATGGCTATGATAACCGTTTTTGTATTTTTGTTGATATGTGTGTGTTATGATTAGTGGTGTTGATGGCGTGGTATGTCCTTGTTTTTGGTGGTTAGTTCTGTATATATGTGTGGTCTTATTTTTGATTTTAGTGAGTGTTTTTGGGCGAGTGTACTAGCCTGTGTATATTTTGTGCAGGTTTAGTGTTGTTATGTGTGTTTATTGTGTTTTATGTGTCTTGTGTTTGATTTTGTTTTCTTTATTTTTGCGCGTTTTTATGGTTGCTAATGACTCCCAGCTCCCAATGAGGACATTATGAGATTTAGGTGTGGGGGTGGGGCCATCTCCCCTTTTGTTCTTATTTTTGTAAAAATTTATCATTTTTGTGTAAGTTTTTCCAATTTTTCTCGTTTTTGTATAATTTTTCTTTTCCTTTTGAATTTGGGGGCATTTTGTACTATTTTGATCAGCCTTGATATCCGGTACCTTGACTATTAGCTGGTATATAAGTATAATGTGCACGATAGATATTCATACCCAGTCTGTCGTTTTAAGCCTCAATTCTTACCCCAATAGTTCATTGTAATTTTGCAATCCAGTCCTGATTTATGTATTATCATCATCTTACATTCTTAGTCTTTCATAATCTGCTCTCCCACTTATCTACTGCACAGTTCCCTTTGTATGTGTTTGCACCCCCTTTTCCAAAAACAAAAGCAAAAACAAACAAATTCAAGCGCTACTGGGTGTATCCCTTTGAGGCGTGGCAAGAGTTTGTAACGAAAAAATAATGGAAAGAAAAAAAAAAAGAGGGGGCAAAGAAAAGGGTTTGGAATGACAAGTGCGTACCCCTTCGAGGCATACACTACTGGGTGCTACCCTTTGAGGCAATACTGCTATTGGGGAAGCATGCTTTCCATGCTAGCCATTCAAAAAGGCAGCTTGTGTTAGTTAAGTTGGATTAAGTTTGATTTTGGTTAGCCGAAGTATTAAGGTGATGATACACTTGCACACCAGGCACCAGGATGGATTCGATGTTTTTATGCGTCGTAGGGTGAAAAGTTGATGTCTGGATGCCATTCCTTGGGATGATATATCCTGAAATGCATGTAATGCTTGTGTACCGACTGATACTTGAGTTACTAGGGGGTTTTGGTTGATCCAATTATGTACAGTTTACCCCCACGTATATTCCGTATTTTGTCATTTTTATTTTTCAATTTTTGTTTCCTTTTTCTTTGTTTTTTTTTTTTTTGGAGATTTTGTGGGTACATCTTCTGCAAACCCTCACGAGACCCTACTCGTCCACTTGAGGGAACCAAGGGGTTTAAAGGGCTTGTTACATACGCCAAATGCAACTGTGATTCCTACGAAAGTGAGTTAGGTTCTTAAGTTAGTTTTTCTTTTGTTTTGCTCGAGGACGAGCAAAAGATAGGTGCGGGGGTATTTGTTAGGCAATAAATTGCCCTATTTTACGTGCCTCTTTCACCCATTTTAGCTCGTGTAATAACTTAATCTTTAGGATTTTACCTTGTTTTATTTATGTTTTGTAGGAAATAACGCCAAATCAAGCAAACGTCGTGAAGATGGGACAAACCGGCGAAAAACAGCAAAAACCAGTAGTGCACGGCCGTCCTGCAGGGACGCACGGCCGTGCGCCGGTGGCCGAAGCCATGCACGGCCAGCACGGCCAAGCGCATGGCCATGCGTGGCGGCTGTGCACGGTGGCACGGCCGTGCGTCGTGTCCGATTTCATGATAAAAGCCCTTTTCAGCCAGTTTTTGGGGGGGGGGTCACACGGGGTTTGCTTAGGGCTTCTTTCTGGCGATTTCTAGAGCAGTTTAGGTTAGGTTTCAGCAAATAAAACCTCAATAGGAGGATTTGTTTAGATTTGAAGATTGTAATCTTGGATTCAACCTTTGGATTTCAAGTTCCTTCTATCAATTCAAGACTAAGTTTTCTTTCCTTTTTCTCTCTTTATTTCATATCTTGTTCTTGTTTATGTTTTGCTAGTTTCATTCTTGTATTTGTTTTGTTTTGTTTATATGTTTAGTTTTCATTATTGATTTATGTTATTTAGTTGTTTAGATTTGTTTTATTTCAATCTCTTTGTTTTGTTCTCCATGTTCATGTTCTTGTTTGTTAGTTTAGGTTTTCATGTGTTTGTGATGTTTAATTGGTAGATTGTGTTAGCTTGGATTGTGATTAGCCTCTTGATGGCTATTTAATCTTGTATTTGGCCTAACGATACCCAATCTATGCCTAGAACTTAGAGTTTTCCTTCACGCCCGCCAAGTGTTCGATGACATGCTTGAGAGAGCTTTCATCCATATTTTTGGGCGATTGACTTATGCTGAGAGGTGAGGTCAATTAGCTAGTGTAGGAGAGGGAATAGCCAAGTTCGGGACATGAAAATAGTATCCGAATCGAGCTAGGTCCGGGGTCGCTAGTTTTGTGGTCTAATTAGGCTAATCCTATGAAAATAGGTGGTTAGGCTAGCTAGACTAGCTCATGACCCTTGAGAGAGGGCTTGGATGGTCTTTGATGGTGCAACCGATCATCTCTAGTTCATGATGCAGTTTGGGTAGGTTAGGACTCGTCTTGGTTACTTGATTCATTCATTGGTCAAATCACAACTCCAGGTCGTTTTTTCTATGTTTGTAGCGTAGTTTAGTTTTCCCTTTTTCCCCTTCAATCTTTCCTAGCTCGAGACGTTTTAGCTAGCCCAGGTAGTTGGAAACACAATTCCCGGCGGACGACACCCCAAGTACTCAACGATGCACCTTGCACTTGGGGTTTATAAATATTAAAACTCTGTTTTATCTCTAATAAGTTTTGGCGCCGATGCCGGGGATTTGGCGCTTTCTAATATTAGAGCTTACTTGGGTATTCGAGACTAGGCTTTTATTTCGAGGGAAAAAAAATTGAAAATTGAAAAAAAAATGTCTCTTTCCCACTTCCCTCAATATGAGCATGAATTGTTTTGGAGATACTATGATAGATTACATGCTTTTCTTGCTCACTGCGATTTTTATATGGAGATGTGGGAACTTTTGAATACAGTTTATGAGGGTGTGAATTCTAAGAACCGTGCCCTTTTAGAGTACTGAGATTTCTGTGCTAAAAATGTTAATGAAGCATGTGATTTTCTTGATTGGTTGGCTTGGGATACTTATGAATTTGAAACTAGTTGTTCTGGTTCTTGTACCCAACCCCCTTGCATCCCTGATTATGCCCCTCCTGTGTGCGAAATTTGCCATTGTTCTGATCACGCCAGTAATTCTTATCCCTATTATATTTCTAATGAAGGCTTTGCTAGACTTAGCAATATGACAGAGACAATGAATAAGCAACAAATTGAGTTTGCTAATAAACTGCGGGAATATGACCTATCACCTGAGAGTGACCTTCATTCTAGTGCTCCTAGACTTGATGTCAATCTGTGTGATGATGGTGCATCTTTCCCTCCTCTAAATTCCGAACTAGAGGACGTACTCGATCTCTCCTTGACTACTTTACTCACCGTTGCTCCATCCTTTCCTAATACCCTTTGAGACAACACTGCGTTTATCATGACCTTTCCTGATACACCTTCCCGTTTAGCTCAGTCGACGGAGCTCAAGGAAGTGAGACCCTCGGCGTTAGCGCTAGTGTTGAGGAGGATGATACTTGGTCTGAGTCCGGCAATGTTTTTATTGAGGTGCATGATTTTCATGAGATTCCCACAAGGACTTCATGCGTGGATGTTGTGGTTGCAGGACCAACTAGTCCTGATTTTATTGATAATATATCCCTCAGCTCTCTTGATACATTTCATACTTCCTCTTCATGTTCACAACCCCCTCATTCCCCTAAGTGTTGTGATATGTTACTTATCGATCCTCATGTGATACTTGAGGGGAATGAGGTTGACTGTTGTAAGTCTCCAGGTACTTTTAAAGGGTATGACCCCTTCCTTGATCCTTATTGTCTGTACCTAGAGGGCATGCCTGGAAAAATTGTGTTGATTATTACATTCGATTATTCTGCTGATTTCTCCAAGGTATTTGATGAGTTTAAGAGGGCACTAACTTTGTTTGCTCCATCTCTACCAGTGTTCTCTTATTCACACCATTCTGAGATGCATGCAGCAATGCATGATAAGCTCTTACGAGCTTTGACGGCATCTGAGTTGACGCCGCGAGTCCTGAGCGATGATGAGGAGTGACTGGTGCTCCTTAGGCCTCCACAACACCATCCTAGGGAGGCGTAGTTCGGGTACAATCAGTACCCGACCTGGTATACTCGTTCAAGCTCTTCTCCCTTCTTTTTATTTTCTTTTTTTTTCTTTTTGTTTAGTTATGGATACTAGCATTGTTTTTTTATTGGTGACCATCCTAAGTTGACATTTGGGATGTTGTTGAGCCAATGATGGCTATGATCACCGTTTTTGTGTTTTTTTTGGATTTGTGTGTGTTGTGATTGGTGGTGTTGATCGCTTGGTATGTCCTTGTTTTTGGTGATTAGTTCTGTATATATGTGTGGTCTTGTTTTTGATTTTAGTGAGTGTTTTTGGGCGAGTGTACTAGCCTGTGTATATTTTGTGCAGGTTTAGTGTTGTTGTGTGTGTTTATTGTGTTTTATGTGTCTTGTGTTTGATTTTGTTTTCTTTATTTTTGTGTGTTTTTATGGTTGCTGATGATTCTCAACTCCCAGTGAGGACATTGTGAGATTTAGGTGTGGGGGTGGGGTCATCTCCCCTTTTGTTCTTATTTTTATAAAAATTTATCAATTTTGTGTAAATTTTTCCAATTTTTCTCCTTTTTGTATTTTTCTTTTCCTTTTGAGTTTAGGGGCGTTCCGTACTATTTTGATCAGCCTTGATATCCGGTACCTTGACTATTAGCTCGTATATAAGTATAATGTGTATGATAGATATTCATCCCTAGTCTGTCGTTTTAGGCCTCAATTCTAACCCCAACAGTCCATTGTAATTTTGCAATCCAGTCCTGATTTATGTATTATCATCATCTTACATTCTTAGTCTTTCATGATCGGCTCTCCCACTTGTCTACTGCACAGTTGCCTTTGTATGTGCTTGCACCCCCTTTTCCAAAAACAAAGCAAAAACAAACAAATTCAAGCGCTACTGGGTGTATCCCTTTGAGGCGTGGCAAGAGTTTGTAACGAAAAAATAATGGAAAGAAAAAAAGGGGGGGCAAAGAAAAGAGTTTGGAATGACAAGTACATGCCCCTTTGAGGCATGCGCTACTGGATGCTACCCTTTGAGGCAATACTGCTATTGGGGAAGCTTGCTTTCCATGCTAGCCATTAAAAAAGACAGCTTATGTCAGTTAAGTGGGATTGAGTTTGATTTTGGTAAGCCGAAGTCTTAAGGTGATGATACACTTGCACACCAGGCACCAAGATGGATTCAATGTTTTCATGCGTCGTGAGGTGAAAAGCTGATGTCTGGATCCATTCTTTGGGATGATGTATCCTGAAATGCATATAATGGTTGTGTACAGACTGATACTGGAGTTACGAGGGGGTTTTGGTTGATCCGATTGTGTACAGTTTACCCGCATGTATATTTGGTATTTTGTCATTTTTATTTTTCAATTTTTGTTTCCTTTTTCTTTGTTTTCTTTTTTTGATATTTTGTGGGTACATCTTCTGCAAATCCTCTCGAGACCCTACTCGTCCACTTGGGGGAACCAAGGGATTTAAAGTGTTTGTTGCATACGCTAAATGCAACCGTGATTCCTACGAAAGTGAGTTAGGTTCTTAAGTTAGTTTTTCTTTTGTTTTGCACGAGGACGAGCAAAAAATAGGTGCGCGGGTATTTGTTAGGCGATAAATTGTCCTATTTTACGTGCCTCTTTCACCCATTTTTAGCTCGTATAATAACTTAATCTTTAGAATTTTACCTTATTTTATTTATGTTTTGTAGGAAATAACGCCAAATCAACCAAACGCCGCGAAGATGGGACAAACCGGTGAAAAACAGCAGAAAACAGCAGTGCACGCCGTCCTGCAGGGACGCACGGCCATGCGCCGGTGGCCGAAGCCACGTACGGCCAGCACGGCCAGGCGCACGGCCGTGCGTCGGGCCCGGTTTCGCGATAAAAGCCCTTTTCAGCCAGTTTTTGCAGGGGGTCGCACGGGGGTTCGCTTAGGGTTTCTCTCTGGCGATTTCTAGATGAGTTTAGGTTCGGTTTCAGTAAATAAAACCTTAATAGGAGGATTTGTTTAGATTTGAAGATTATAATCTTGGATTCAACCTTTGGATTTCAAGTTACTTCTATCAATTCAAGACTAAGTTTTCTTCCCTTTTTCTCTCTTTATTTCGTATCTTGTTTGTTTATGTTTTGCTAGTTTGATTCTTGTATTTGTTTTGTTTTGTTTATATGTTTAGTTTTCATTGTCGATTTATGTTATTTAGTTGTTTAGATTTGTTTTATTTCATTCTCTTTGTTTTGTTCTTCATGTTCATGTTCTTGTTTGTTAATTTAGGTTTTCATATGTTTGTGATGTTTAATTGATAGATTGTGTTGGCTTGGATTGTGATTAGCCCCTTGATGGCTAATTAATCTTATATTTGGCCTAACCATACCCAATCTATGCCTAGAACTTAGAGTTTCCCTTCACGCCCACCAAGTGTTCGATGAAATGCTTGAGAGGGCCTTCATCCATATTTTTGGGCGATTGACTTATGGTGAGAGATGAGGTCAATTAGCTAGTGTGGGAGAGGGAATAGCCAAGTTTGGGGCATGAAAATAGTATCCGAATCAAGCTAGGTTTGGGGTTGCTAGTTTTGTGGTCTAATTAGGCTAACCCCATGAAAATAGGTGGTTAGGCTAACTAGACTAGCTCATGACCCTTGAGAGAGGGCTTGGGTGGTCTTTGATGGTGCAACCGATCATCTCTAGTTCGTGATGTAGTTTGGGCAGGTTAGGACTCGTCTTGGTTAGTTGATTCATTCATTGGTCAAATCACAAATCCAAGTCGCTTTTTCTATGTTTGTAGCGTAGTTTAGTTTTCCTTTTTCCCCCTTCAATCTTGCCTAGCTCGAGACGTTTTAGCTAGCCCTGGTAGTTGGAAACACAATTCCCTGTGGACGACACCTCAAGTACTCAACGATACACCTTGCACTTGGGGTTTATAAATGTTAAAACCCTGTTTTATCCCTAGCAATGCACATGTCATAACTAGTGCACCGATGAATTGAAAAAATAATAAGAGTCCATAAATGATCTTCCTCTTCACATGTGTCACTTGAAAAATCTAACCTGTTTTTCTAGACATGTGGCCGCTATAACGAATCATTCATAGTTCAATGGCAACACACTAAGGCAATGAACGTTGGATCGAGCCTAAAGCCACTTATTGGAGTCGTGCAGGCACACATTTAAGGCCATCACTTTAATAAGTCTCACTCAAATACAAGTTGAGATCTAACTTGTATTAATGCAATTGGTTGCCTCGATGAAACATATGCTACAATGTTCTTTCCTTCCTTGTGGAGCATATGTCTTTTGGATCTTTGACCAGAATGTTATAAAGGTGATATTTGGAAACCTTATTGTCCAAACTGAGTTTCTAAGTTTCCTCATTAACATGAACTCACATTTGGTCTCTTCAAGGTAGACGACGTAAAAAATTCTCTTTTACCTATGTGTTGTTATGATATTTTGTCATTATCAAGGCGACATTCATGATTTTAAGTTAACAAGTTCTCAAAATTATCCTTGTGATAATTTCATGTAAAGTGTTATCTCGTCTCTCATTAATGCTCCTTCATGTGAAAGGGCTAACCTTATGTCTACCCACCATATTTTTCATATTCAAGAGTACAAATCAACCATCCATGGATAAGAACATACATCCAAACATTCTAGTAAGAACTTATTGATGCTCAAATCATTAGACGATAATTAGCTAATGCCAAGGAAAAGATTAGTAAAGAACACACCACATCTTATCATCTATGAAGCCCCATTAGCCTTTATGTGCTCAAACAAACACATCTTCTCACTAGGAGTCAATGAATGACTCTTCAGCCATATCCTTTGTACGAAAATTACTTTCTGCTTACTTCCTTGTGTGCTACCATGTCATTTACAAAGTTGTACTTGATGTTTAATCTGTTTGGTGTTACAACGATACTTAAGGTTCTTCGTATATGTGATCACAACTTATCATGGTAAATCATTAGTGGATAGTACTATTAGGTCCATCGATTGAATAATCCAATTACCTCTTTAACCAAACAGACTGTTACGCTTTCAAGGAACGATCCATAAACTCATGTTGTCTCATAGACATGTAGCATATGACTAGTTCTTACCACTTTAGCATCATTGTTAAGCAAGAAGACATATACATAGTTAATTTCTTATCTGAACGTCTCATAGACAATATCATCAGTGGTGTAGGTTATTGCTATGTGCTAGAGCACATTATCAATTTATGTGAATATATTTAATAAATCAGGTGGCCATAACTATGTAAACATAAGCACAACATAGGAGAGGAAGGTAATACACGTTAACAAACAGAGGTAGACAAATGAAGTCTCTTCCCAATTGTATGTACTACCCATATACAAACACGACATAAGAAAAAACCACAACCAAAACTACCCTACTGCAACCGAAAGACAACTACAAGGCCAATTTTCTGTGATCTAATATCTTAATCCTATCCCGTTATAGTCTCCGATCTTGAGCCATGTCCTCCGTCAATTCTACAACTTTTGAGTCATCTATAATCACCTCATCCAAACACTTCTTTGGTCGTACCCTCCTTCTTTTAACTTCGAGGATGTTAATCATCTCACATCTCCTCATTAGAGCGTCCACGCTCCTTCTTTTCACATGGCTAAACCATCTGAGTCTTTTTTCTCCCATCTTATCTTCGATGGGAGCAACTTTAACTAAGTCTCTGATTACCCCACTCCTAATTCTACTCATTCTCGTATAATCACACATCCATCAAATCATCCTCATCTCCGCTGCCATTAACCTTTGAACATGTGTTTTTTTTATATGTTAACACTCCGATCCATATAGTATAATAGGTCTAACTACCATGCGATAAACTTTGCCTTTTAATCCTACATGCATCCTCTTGTCACACAGCACACCTGAAGCATATTTCGATTTTTGCCAACTCACTTTTATGTGCGGGTTAATATCTTCACCAATATTCCCATTCTGTTGACAGATCGAGCCTAGATATTTAAGCTTCTAGACCTTTGATATTGTCATCTCGTCAGTGGTGACTTCTTTCCTCACATCTTCACTTCCACTGAAATAACAACGTAGGTATTCAGTTTTTGATCTACTTATTCTAAAACATCTAGACTTCAATGTATGTCTTTATCACTCCAACTTATCAATAACTCCCTCTCTGGTCCCATCAATATGAACAATGCTATCTGTGAATAAAATACACCATGATAACTCATCTTGAACCCCTTTTGAGTGTTTATCCATAACTAGAGTGAAAAGAAAATGGCTTAAAGTGGAACCCTTATGCAAGCCTGTACCAACATAGAACTCATTGTTAACCCCTCCTGGCATCCTAACACTCATCCTACCTCCTTCATAGATATTTTTAATAACTCAAATATACACAGGTGACACTCCTTTCTTTTCTGAGCATCTCTATAACACTTGACGTGGAGCTCTATCATATGCTTTTTTCAGGTCAATGAACACCATATGAACATCTACCCGTTTATCTTTGTATAATCCCATGAGCCTTCTAAGGAGGTAAATTGCCTCTATGGTCAACCTATCAGGCATAAAACCAAGTTGGTTCTCTGATATTGAAATATCCTTCTGTAACCTTCGCTTTAAAAAATTAGGTGATTCAAAGCTTGTTCTCATTAGTTTGGAGACTTGTTGCCTTGATTTCCCACCTTAATATAGATAAATCAAGCTTTTAAATTTGGTGTGCATGAACTTATTCCCTAGGAGTAAGGATTTTGAATGTATTAAATGCATTTGGTCTTTACACACTCACAGTACAACAGGGTCAAATTCAACGAGCTATAAGTCCTTTGTTTCTTGTCCAAGATTATTGGTTCCGGAGATGAAGAAATCTTAAAGAGTATGGTTTCATATGGGAAAAGTTGCACCAGACTTGGCCTAACCATTTGAAAGATATGGCTTAAAGAAGTCCAACAACCAAAATTAAAGCTGCACAAACAGCTTTAGTTTTGCACACCTCTAGGTCTATTATCACTTGACATAGCTTAGATGACTCTTTGTGGACTTGAAGCTAACTTACAAGAGTGAATGAATGATTCTAAATTAAGGGATTCTTGATTTTATGGAAAGAGGACAGCTAAAACATTTTCATGAACATATTTTTATGCTTTCTCATGTTCATCCACCCTCTTGCTACAACTCCTTAAACTCAAAGCATGCGTACTGACCAACAGTTTTATGACTAGACACCATATGACCTCGACTTTAGGAGACCTAGGTTTAGATGTTTGGATTGATTTTGGGCATCAGGGATTTATAGGAGATGCTGGGATATGGACTTCCTAGGTCTTTCAGCCTTTGATGGATATTTACTTGGTTCAATATGGATATATGTGAAAACAACAACAAGATCACACCATGTAAGTTAACCCTACATAGCGGCCAATACCTTATTCTTCGTAATGTCGTACTTGCTCCTGATATTCACTAGAATATTGTTTCCATGTTGGTTTTGTTAATTTTAGTTTTGTTTTGACTATTTTATGGTATTAAAGCAAAGGGTTTTTTAGAAACAACTTATTTTATTTCTGCTTTTTGTCTGAGATTGCGTGCTTGTAATGGATATGGATATTAGTTCCATCAGTTCATTTGTTTGTTTTTCATATTTACTTATTCGCGTAATTATGGTTATGTGATGGACTTATCATGCTAGCCTAGACCACATGGGCTATTGGTGTATATGTTCAAAAGCTAGCAAAATAAGGTTTATTAGCAAATACAAGTGGACTAACTTACTTGTAACCATTGTCTAGCAAGAAAAACGATATGAAAACCATTTACAAAGGCTGCGAGGGAATAATTTCGATTGCAATTTATTTATTCGGACATTTGTGGTACACTAAATTTTAAAAGAATGCTAAGAGGTTCCATACTTTATCACACTTTTCAGTTGATTCAGTCAAATTTACTTGCTGTCACATGAGATGGCGGCAATAAATTATTTTAAGAAACATGTGAGCTTACTTTAAGACAATGAAGTAGATGCACGAAGTTAAGATTTTAAAGGATTAGTCAATGCTAAAATATTTTTTGTCCTCATTTAGTGGATCTTGCAAGGAATAATCAATTAGCCATTATTCCTAAATGTCTACAACGAAATGACGCTATGCAGAAAAGAAATAAAATGCTCCTTGAGATGGTAGGATCAATGACGGCGTCGACAAATTTTATTGGATTGTATGTTCTTGATTGTGCGTCTAATACACCAATTACAATTACTCGATGAAGGTATGGATTGCTATGAGCCCAACCTAAGAGTCTTTTGACCTTCATGGTTTACGACCTATGTAGGCGACAATAACGAATCAGGTGGCCGTAACTATGTAAACATTTAATAGAGAAAAACTAAGGATTTTATGAAAAAATTTAATGGAAAAAAAGTAAGGACACGCAGCAGGGAATGAACTAAGAAATACTAATAAATTAGGTGGCCATACTATGCAAACATAAGTACAACATAGAAGAGGAAGGTACTATATCTTAACAAATAGAGGTAGGCAAATGATGTCTCTTCCCAACTATATATAATACCTGCATACAAACACGGTATACAAAAAAATCACAACCAAACCTGCCCTACTGCAACTGAAAGACAACTACGAAGCCAACTCTCTATGATCTAAGATCTTAATCCTATCCCGCCATACTCTCCTATCCTGAGCCATATCTTTCATCAATCCTAACACTTTTAAGACCTCTTTAATCACCTCGTTTAAAAACTTCTTTGGTCATCCCGTCCCTCTTTTATCTTTAGGGATGTTAATCCTCTCACATCTCCTCACTGAGCATCCACACTCCTTTTCACGTGGCCAAACCATCTGAGTCTTATTTCTCTCATCTTGTCTTCGATGGGAGCCACTTTAACTAAGTCTCTGATTTGTCCATTCCGAATTCTATCCATTCTCGTATAACCGCACATCCACCTAATCATCCTCATCTCCGCTGCCATCAATTTTTAAACTTGTGTCTTTTTTATAGGCCAATGCTCCGATCCATATAACATAGCAGGTCTAACTACCATACGTTAAACTTTGCATTTTAATCCAACAGGCATCATCTTATCACGCAGCACACCTGAAGCATACTTCCATTTTTGCTAATCCACTTTTATGCGCTGGTTAATATCTTCGTCAATGCCCCCATTCTTTTGAATGATTAAGCCTAGATATTTAAGCTTCGCGACCATTCGTATCGTCGTCCCGTCAATGATGACTTCACCCTCTGCATCTTCACTTCTACTGAAACAACAATGTAGGTATTCAGGTTTTGATCTACTTACTCGAAAACCTCTAGACTCCATCGTATGTCTCCGTTTCTCCAACTTATCATTAACTTCCTCTTTGATCTCACCAATGACAAAAATGTCATCTGTGAATGACATACACAATGGTAATTCATCCTGAATCACCTTTAAAAGTTCATCAAAAATTAGAGCAAAAAGAAAAGAGATTAAAGCGGAACTCGGATGTAGGCCCACACCAATGTAGAAGTCATTGGTAACCCCTCCTGGCATCATAACACTAGTCCTATCTCCCTCTCACATATCCGCAATAACTTGAATATACATAGCTGACATTCCTTGCTTTTCCAAGCATCTCCATAGCACCTTATGTGAAAGTCTATCGTACGGTTTGTCCAGGTTAATGAACACCGTTTGAAGATCTACCCTTTTATCAATGTACAATACTATGATCCTTCAAAGGAGGTAAATTATCTCTATGGTCGACCTTCTAAGCATAAAATCAAATTGATTCCATCATTTTAAAATATTCTTCAGCAACCTTTGCTCCAAATTGGCTCTCTAATACATACATACATATATACATACATATATATATATATATATATATATATATATATGTATGTATATGTTTAACAGCCCATGATCACCCGCCATCGAGGTATTGTTCGCTTTGGGGCTACACAGCTTACACCAGGGTACGCTCACCCTGAGTCCAGTGCACCCCTCACGGTTTTGTCCTCAAAAGGCGCCTCGATGGGTTGAGGTTTCCCCACGCTTATAAGGCGTGGTTCATTCTCCTCAACTCCCGATGTGAGATACCTTCATCCGCCCGCCTCCCTGAGGCCCAGCATCCTCGCTGGCACACCGGGTCGGGTCCATGGCTCTGATACCATTGTAGCAGCCCACGACCATCCGCCATCGAGGTATTGTCAGCTTTGGGGCTACACAGCTCATACCAGGGCACGCTCACCCTGAGTCCAGTGCACCCCTTACAGTTTTGTCCTCAAAAGGCACCTCGATGGTTTGAGGTTTCCCCACGCTTATAAGGCGTGGTTCGTTCTCCTTAACTCCCAATGTGGGATACCTTCATTCGAATGTAACACCCCCAGCCCCTAGGGTCAGGAAGCGTTATGTTTTTTTAACTTCTTATGTAAATTTCTGGGCTGAAACGGACGGAGTTTTCCCTAAAAACTGACCGTTTTCGCGCTAAAAGCCTTACAATAAGTCCCTGTAATCAACGGAAGCACAAAACATTAAAGAAACTCAACGGCTACATGTCGGAGTTCATAACTCAACGAGCCACCCGCTCGGAGTACACCAAACAGCATAGTTCATTAATAAAGAATAAATGAAAGATACAACTCAATGGTTCACACAACCGGGGTATTGGGGTTTACATCCCAAAATATAACTAACTTTAACCAACAAGACATATAACTATTTAGATGGCTGGCTCATACGGCCATACAGAGCGACCTTTACACCATATGCATCACATGAACTAGAATGCTTGGCCTACATACGTTTACAAACTAAGAATACATTACATGACTTCATTAAGACGTAGGATCCTTTCAAAATGGGCACACATGACACCTTACAAGCAAGAATAGAGTCCATCTGAACATAGCTGACTCAACTTCTTCCTGTCATAAAGAAAACCTGGGGAACAAGGGGAAAGGAAATGGAGTGAGCCACCACATGCTCAATGAGTGTTCCTCCACTCCCTAAAACAAAACCGTTGCAAGTAATACTACTCGTATTAACCACATATTAAGCATTTCTGTATTACCGAACATTATATTAAGCTATGTGACACATTCATGGACTACTCACACGTCAAACCGTCATTCATTCAGTCATTCAGGAGAGATGTTCTCTTTCATAGATCTTTCACATGCTAGGCTATTCACATGACAACCATTCATTCATTCATTCATGGATCCTTTAACGCCTTAGAAACTTCCTTATTCAACGCATGCATGTTTAATCAAACATACTTAAAGTAGAAAAAGGGTGAGGGCACATGATATTAGAATCCACATTCTGACATGCTTGAGAATCATTTTATTAGGCATTCATTGAAAACATTCTTTCTTTCATTGAAAACATTTTCCCATCCTCTTGAGACTCTTATCCTTCTAAAAGAGATTTCATTTCGTAATGGTCATATCACGATCCTTATAAAACCTTTCATACTTCATTCCATATGGCCACTTAAGGCCCATAAAAACTTTCTTTCATTCAAAACATATAAAATGGCCAAGCGCCAATTGCTTTTCTTTGTTTATTAGGAAAATACATCTGGCATAAGATCATTACAGGGTGCTGATTGGGTAAGATCTATTCTCAACCTCATAGTGAGACCTAACGCTCATGCTAAGTTCTTACTCTCGGGATGGCTACATATAACATATCGGACCTTTACATTACCCTCGTCAGGGTCTTCTAGGGTCTCCTAGTACCAGGGCTTATTCCCTATCATTCATATCATATTGTCCGAAGCACATTATCTTAGCCAATTTAAAGCGCATCGACCATAACGGCTAGTAACTTTGTTGCTTCTTTTGATAAAATCATTCATCATGTAACGCACATCTTTCTAAAACGTTTTAGGGATTCCCCCGTTCAAGCAGGTTCACTCCCAAATACTATTTGTATAGCTAAAATAGGCCATTGCTTGCTATTAATCATGGCTATTATTAGTTTGAAAACACGAGAAACGTTCTTTGTCAAATCACCACACTTTCACACATAATGCATCTTAGACATATAAAAGGGAAAGGGGTTTACACGTCTCACATTCAAACACTTCATAATCATTTCAACAACACAATGAGCCACACATGGCCTCGCAATCCACACGATTGCGGTTAATTTACAACCCAGGCTCCCTCCTCATAAGCACCGTACCACAAGGACCTCGAACCACTCATAGTTCTTCCTCAAACCATCCAACTACCATCTCGGTTTCAATTTCAAAATCTAGCATCCTAATCATCATGATATACTGAAAAGGGATACATAACTTATGCAACTTACCAATGCTGGACTTACCGATTAAACAACTAACAATTAGCTGAGCGCTGCATGCAACGGTTATAACCATGCACACACACACACATATACATATATATATATATATATATATATATATATATATATATATATATATATATATATATATAAGCTCTCATATGAACTTAACTTAAAACGGACGTCTAACATGTTAGGTCAACTAACTAAGTATGAAACATGAATGCATTCAGGTATGGCAGTTAGGGAACGCAAACATGTTCAGTTCGTCATCCAAATACTATGTCTAAAGCTATTGTATAGGCATAATTCAACTGAATAGACAAGCATTGATTCGGGCATTCATTTATTGACTCTAAGTTACATTTAGCCTACTCCGTCATTTAAGCATAACATGAGTCTAGTCTTTATTTAGGTATGACGCGATTCACTATTTAGGCTAAAATGGTCATTTAGACATGATACGATTCAAGCATTCCACTAAGCATACCTACTTATACCGTTTAAGCTTAACAAGGATTGAATCTCTATTTAAACATAAAACGACTCACCTATTGAGGCTAACTTAGTCATTTAGGCCTAATATGATTCTAAGCTTCTGTTTATCATATCACTGTTGCTTTTTCAAACCCATTTAGGTCATTTAGACATAATGCGAATCCAAGCATTCGTTATTTACATCGAAATTACTAATCGAACCTATTTAGGCCCCTTTAAGCATTATGCAACTTTAGACAATCATTTGTCATGTCATAGTTACTTATTCAAGTCGACCATTCAAGCACGTATTAATTAAATTTACTAAAATTGGTGTTAAACATGCATGACTCAGTTCGAGTTAAACCGTCAGGCATACATTAACTAAATTAATTTGAATCGAAGCTAAACATATATAGTTCATTTCGAATTAGAATCTCAGGCATAAATTAGCTAATTTGATTTGAATCGAAGCTAAATATATATAATTCATTTCGAATTAAAATCTCATGCATGAGTTAACTAAACTGATTCGATTAGGAGCCAAACATATATAACTCATTTTGAATTAGAATCTCTATCATAAATTAACTAATTGAATCAAAGATAAACATGTATAATTCACTTCTTGACATTTCTAACGAATTTAGCTAACCCTAATCCGACATGCAACATCAATCTGATGAAAAACATTTTCGAAAATAGTAATAGCTTCGGAGGAGAGAAACAATTACTTAGATTAATCAAATTTCAACTCAAATAACAGCAAAGGCACACCCTAATCTGCTGAACCCGAATCCCAGCCCGATTGCTTGCAAAACCCAGATGTTATATCCTGAATTTGTGGCGTTTTTGGGCGCTTTTGGCTCAAATTCGGCCCCCAATTTATAGGGGAGGCCGGGGGGGTGTGGGTCGCCGGATTCCGGCACGTGGGTGGCCGGTTTCGGCCGGCTAGACGCGTGGATTTCGGTTTCCTCGGTCGTGAGAAGTGGGCGGGCGACGGTTGGTGGCTTTTGGCGGTGGTTGCCGTGGGCTGAGGGGGCCGGTCGTCCTTTTCTCTCACCGGCGACAGGTCGCGGTCGGCGGTGACACGAGACGGCCACCGGTGGCCCCAGAGAGAGAGAGGGAGAGCAACGGTAGAGGAAAGAGGAGGAGTGGTGTCAGGGGGTCTCAGGTTTTCATGAGACCCGAACTCAGGCCCCCCCTCCCCTTTTGTTATTTCTTTTCCACTTTTTTTTTTTGATTGACCAACTAGCTAACGTAAACCAACCATCTGCGGATTATGATCATCTAAGCTATAATAAAAATTCTAGACGAGTTGTCACATAGGCACCTCATGGTGAGAATAACTTTGCAACAACTCGTTAAACCTCTTCCAACTTTCATGCAATTATTCATTTTTATTCTGTGAGAAAGTGGTTATAACACGTCTTAAGGTAGTCATTTTACACATAGAGAAAAACTTTTTCAAGAATTCCTTTTGTATTTGATCCCAAATGGTGATATTTGTCTTAGTATCTGGTCAAGCTTTAGCTTTATCTTCAACAAGAAGGGAAAAAGTCATAAATGATGAGTATCACTAGAGACATTATTTAAGAAGACAGTAGAACATATCTCTAAAAATACATCAGTATTTTCAAACTCTAGCCCATAAAAGGATGGAATCACTTGGATGAGAGAATGCTTAATCTCAAATGGCCTTGTAGCAACGGGCATACAGGCACCTGTAGGTGAATTA
Organism: Carnegiea gigantea; assembly: GCA_029747015.1. Taxonomy (NCBI): domain Eukaryota; kingdom Viridiplantae; phylum Streptophyta; class Magnoliopsida; order Caryophyllales; family Cactaceae; genus Carnegiea; species Carnegiea gigantea. Next base: position 326,045 of record JAKOGI010000215.1, read on the forward strand.
TAAGTGGCAGGAGTGAAATACTCCTGTAGTTACTTAGGTCGGGTTTGTCCTTAAACCAACTTTTTTTTAGATATACTTTTCTTAGCTCTTATTTTACTTAAAGAACGTTCAATTTAGAATTATATTCTTCAAGTTCCAATAATAGAGCATGTCTATCATGTACATACCCATAAACAATCAAGAGAATAGTATGAAATCACTGCCATAATAACGACCAAACAAAATAAAAAGAAAAGAAAAAATAAATAAAATAAAAGAAAGAAAAGATAGATCTAAAGAAAAAATGAAAAACAAAAGAAGAGAAAAGAAAAGAAAATAAATGAAACAAAGGGGAAGGGATTGATAGATTAAATAAAATAAATAGAATAATAGAAATAAAATAGTTAGGTTAGATTAAATTAGAAGGGAATGGGAAGAACAAAAAAGAAAATGGTTAGATTAGGAGGGAATGGAGAATAAAATATTGAATATAAAAAAAAGGGATGGGGGTTAGAATAAAGAAAGGAAATTAAATAGTTAGATTAGAAGGGAACAGAGAAAAAAAAATAAAATAAATAAAAACAAGAAAAGAAGATGAAATTCAAAAAGCACTATTCATTCTCCGGCAATGGCGCGAAAAACTTGATATGGATTTTATGGTTAGTTAAAAAACCCTTTTAGATATAGGTGCACAAGATCAATTGTAGACTAGTAAGTACAGGGTGTCAATCCCATGAGGAATAATAAGGATTTTAAATTTTTAACAAAGAATTGAAGTGAAGAGTTCAAGTATCAATATGAATCAAAGAAATAAAAGAAAACAAATGAGTCAAGAAAATATAGAAAAATCAAATAAGAGAAAGAACCAGGACTTTGGCTTTCACCAATGATATAAATATTGAATTACTAACTAAAACGGGGTTTCAATTAGCCTCTTGTTGAACCTAAACTACAAGCATTAGACCATAAATTAAAACGATGAATTACAATTATCAAATGATATTTTTTATCTATTAGTTAGCATGAACCATTCTTTTTAGACATAACTCATTTAATTCCTAGCATAATTATTTAATTTTAAACAACTATAATTTTAAGCCCAATTACATAACCGCATATTAGCCTACAAGGTCTAATATTCTTTTGAGATACCAAATTAAACAATTGTAATCAACATGAATAAACAATACTGTTAATATGTATAAGTAGGTTAGTCTCAAATATAAACTCAAAAGTATGCAATGCAGGGGGCAAACATAATCCCAAAAGAAATTAGAAAATTGAAATTATTAATCAAGGATCTATCCAAAACCTGGAAGAATAATTTAGTCCGCCATAGTTAATGAAAATACTATTGAAATTGGTCTAGCCATACTCTCAATATTGATATATTTCACTTCCTACGTTCAAACGTTAGTACTCAATTACATGAAACTATGAATTAACTGTAAACTCTTAATGAAAAATTAATTTGAATTAATTTCTTGGCTATTATATTGCATGAGAAAAGGCCAGTCTTTAGCTCAAAATTAATTGTGATTAATTAGCTTTGACTAGGTTAGCTTGAAAACGATGATGAAACAAAACACAACAGCTGGGCCTTGGTATTGTGCAAGGAAAAGAGCCCAGCCGTGAAAAGGGGAAAACACTGGCTCAGTAGGTTAGGCTATGGAGCATGGAAAAGAACAGGCCCAAATCGTGAGGAGAAGTGAGGCTGGAGGGCCATGCGCTAGGAGGCCACTGGAGCGCTGACTTAGGTTGCGACACACATGCCTAGACGTGAGGAGAGACAGTGGGAGAGCTAGGATAAGCATGAAACTGGGCCGCGTAACAAGGCCATGTGAAGAGGGACAAAGGAGAGGTGTGAGAGGAAGGAGCTAGGCTGGAGGCACTTGGGCTGCTGGATGTTACTATGTGAGCTTCCTGGTTAAGGCTTGTGTGAGGAGATAGGGTAGGCTGCTTACTGGATGTTCCGCACAGCATATATTGCTAAAACAGGCCCAAACCAGCTAGCTAGCTCTTCTTTCTTTCTTTCTTTTTTTATTTGCTGTTGGGTCGAATGGCAAAGCGGGCTCGGCTTTGCTGATCATTGCACATGGGGGAGCTTTTTGGACAAATTTGAGTCAAATTGATCAAATTAGTGTCCAAATTCATTTATTTTATTTTCACCTAAAAATCACATAAAATATGCATTATTTACCGATAAAAAAATATTTTAAAACTTAACAGTAGGTAAAATAAAGGGTAAAATTACATATAAAATATGAATTATCAAACGACCAAAGAGTTTTAACGAAAAGGGTGGAACTGTCTTAGTAGCAAAAAGTGTTTCAATTACACTTGGGTGAGTTTTTGGCTGAAATCAATGTGATCAGATGATATATTGACTTAAACATCCTGAGTACAAAACATTTTAGACTTATTGTAAAATGAATTTGCAAGAATATGCTCTCATCCACATGAAATAAGTTTAAGTATGGTGACAACATGGAATTGAGAAAGACCAATATAGGTTATGAGTGGAGTCTAAAAGTAAAAGAAAGGGTGAAATTGTAGCAGTCAAAGGTTCACCCTCATTTGTAAAGCTGAATTATATACGCAATTCAAACACGCTGCGTGGACTTATTTATACAGGAGAATCAGGGTGCAAGCTATCGATGTGTAGGCACCTAAAAATGGCATTCTATTTTAATAAGCCCAATGACAATAGTTATGCCCCAACTTGTGTATTTGGGGGCTGAGCAGAGTAGTCCTTCAATTCTAGTCTAAAAGGGTTAATACAATCCCAAAAGCCCAAATATGCCCAAATTGACATCGTTCGACATCCAGTTGGCATCCACTCTAGAGAGTATAAGATTATTAAGTCTAGGCATCAACATTCTTAACTGAATAAGCTTCCTATTGACATATTATGCACCAACATCTATGAAGCAATGGAAAGGATATAAGTCGAATATTTTGTGCTGAAAATGACACTTGTTTACTATTTTTCTTATGTCTTATTACACACTTATCTAAATTTATTAAATCAGCTCTATTAGAAACTATATTCAACAAGCTTTCAAGTAAAAAAAAATAATCACTCAAAATGGAGGTCGGATGTGAAAGTTATGGTCAATACAAATTAAGCTGTTTGCAGCTGAGCTTAGGAACTCGGGCATGTTCTTGCTTCTAAGAGCTGGGGAAACCTGGTTGGGCTCCTTTTCTTCGAGTCCTTTTCTACTTCAATGGGAATAATTAACTAGAATTCTAAGATAATTAGTTTTCTTAGACTAATTAGTTAGAATCCTAAGCTGAATTCATGTGCCTGTTTAGATTAACCTTAATGAGACTAGAATTAGGTGTGCTTTCTCTAAACCAATTTGGACTATCCCCTTAGCCACTATAAATAAGGGGCTACCCATAGAGTGAGGGGGAGGAATTAAGCATTAGTTAGCATCAAAAAATTGGCATCAGTCAATCAGTTAGAGGCATTAAGGCACACAAAATATTAGAGAGAGAAGAATGTCAAAATTAGGGAGAGAAATACTCCACACATAGAAGGTAGAGAATTGGGTTAAACAATAAAATGGCATCACTCTGTTGGATTCCTAGGTAATCAAGTGGGATATCATAAAGGCAAAAACTCTATCTTCCTCTACTTTTCTACTCTATTCCTCTTTTATGATTTTTAATGCTAAATTACCAAAGACGTAATCTCTTGGTAGTTCCTGGACGTTATAACTTATTGACAAGCCCGCAAGAGCATGAGTGTTGTAGTTTAGATAAGATATCATTCCCATAGGAACCAACGCAGTCTATTTAGTTTATTCTTTGTGAAAATGCTAAGCAAGTATAAATTGATTTTTGGGGTCATTTCTAAATAAATAAATCTATCACTGATTCTAGAATTCTATCAACTAACAACGCCTTGGGATTTATTTCACCAATTATGAACCGAATCTGATAAATAATGTCTATGATTACTCTAATTTGGATGAAGGAAAGGATGACAAGCATATAATATCCAATCTTTTCTTTCAAAATAAATTGAACTATTTAAACTAAGCATACTATTATTCTTTCAAAGGGGTTCTTGATTTAGTCTAAAATTTAGAATTTATGTTGTCAAATTCCCTCTCAACAAGCGACTTTCTTTCAAAAGCAACGATGTTAAGTCTATACTTGAGGATCCAATAGCGGATTTCTCCTTTCAATACTTCATCCAACTACGTGAATTTGCAAATTATTTTGGCCAGAACTACTCACAACGTTGGCACATAAGATAGATTGAAACATTCCAAAGAAGAATGAGCATATCATTGATCAAGATTAAGGATTCATGTTCATAACATGGCTATCAAATCCCAAGACTAGAGAAACTACTCACTCATGATGATTAAAAAAACAAACACAATTGTTCAATAAAGAAAATCAACAAAATGAAACTAATCTATTGAGTTTAAAGAACAAGAGAAGAGAAAACTTAGCAACAATGGAGTTTCATGGCAATTTCTTCAATCTCCAAGGCTCCAAATGAACCAATTCTTCTTCCATTCTTCTTTTTACTCCAAAACAAAAATTACAAAACTATTAAGAGATTTCTAAAGAGATAGATTGGGGGGTTTTTTTTCCCTCCTTCAAGCAGCCGAGCACTTTTCAAACAGTAGCCATCCCTCATTCTCACTAGCACAAGCGAAGGAAAACAAAGAGTTGCTGCAGTTTCAGGCTTGCCACAGACTGTGGCCACTAACACGGATGGTCCGTAGGGGCCTCTGTCTCGAAGTTTCTTGTTCTTCTTTTCCTTCAACGGCCATGGTGACTGGCGGCGTTCGTGGTGAGTCATATACTTAACTTGTAAGGGGTCAATGCTTGATCAAAAAGTCTCAAAACCTACAAATGTCATCAAAGCACTACACTCAATCGTAAAATGGGATTTTTTAGGTATAGACCAAGCATAAAACTCATAAGTCCCCTAAAAATGCATCAAAACGACCCTAAAATGGTATGCTCTATGAGTACTTATGAAACTCCCACATGCTTGAATAGTTGCTTGTCCCTAAGCAACTAAAGAAACCACAACTATAATGAAGAACCTCCTGAGGTAAACATAAGTAGCAGCATTAATAGCAAAATCGACTCAAGAAGTTAGCCTAACAGTGATTGAAAACTTTGCAAAATAGATAAAAGAATGAAGCTTTCGAAAATACAATTAGAGACTATGTCATCAAACATTGAATCAACTGCTCAACTAAATTGAATGCTCATATTGACACATGGATTGAATTAGCAAAAAGAACCCATAGAACCTCACTCGAGTAATGAAGCACTCAACACCCATGTATTTCGAAAAATATAGCGATTCTCTCAAATCTCATTCCAAAAAATCAAACCTGTCATAAGCTTGCAAGACTTTCAAATTCATCATCACTAAAACATAAAACAGAGAAGGCAATCATGAGGACATCAAAAGGGTTGTAACATGGCTTTAGGATAAAGGTTTAGAAGGGAATAAATGTTTTAGGATTTGTGGAGCCAGAAGCCAAAGATTAAAGGCATTCCAAACAACATCTATGCCAAAACCTTTTTATTTCACATAGTTTTTTACTCTTTTTTGTTTTCTTTTTTTTTCCTTTTTTCTAGTTGTTTGTGTTTTTGGTTTCTTTTCTTTTTTGTTTTTTTTTTGTTCACATATCCAAAAGAATGATCATGACATAGAACTTTGAATACCTTGCAGCAGCTCTCAATCCAACTCCCAATAACCAACCCAAATGGATCTAAACAAGCCACATCTCATAACGTCACCCTTAAATCATCCCAAATTACAAATTAAAACCCTTTGTTCTTGGCTAAACAAGTAGACATGTATTTAGCCAAGGGCAAGATTAGAGGTTTACATCAATAAACATTATCAAGGCTCAAAAGAGGCAGCTAGAGATAAATAATACATAATAAGGGTGGCTTTTTGGTCAATATAGCTCATACGTTCCAAAGAATGCCTTAATTATGTTGCCTGAATGTACATGCCAAATGTGATCTTAAACAAGAGTCAAAGAAAGTTCTAGAGGTTTTAAATCTAGAAAAATTCAAACATGAAAAGGAATGAGACTAAAATTGAGAAGCTAGTGCAATCAAAACAAAATCTCACTGGACAACTACCGAAGTTCAACTAGCTTGTCGAATCTCACATGTTAAATATTCATGAAAAGTGGCATTTAAGGAATCGGTTCACATTCAACTTGATAATCAAATCAAGAAGCACATTTCAAAAACTCATTATTAAACATTGTACACACAATTGGGCATAATTACAAGGTCAAATTAAGCAAAAAAAACTACTTAGTCCAAAGACTCATCATCGGAGGATCTTTTTTTAAAAAAAATTTCAATTTTTAGGTTTTTTTTTTTTTAGTTATATGCATGCCAAACCTAAAATGCAATTAAAAATTAAAATGCCAATATAAAACTAAAACTAGGCAAATAAACCTAAAAAGACTAAAAGCTCAACTAAGAATTCTCTAATTAAACCTAAATGCATGATCTAATATGCAAACTAATCATGCAACCACATCATAAAGTCTTGGAAAGGGGGAAAACACACTAAAAAGGAGAAGGAGGACAAGAAGGAGGGTGGGGTTGAGATATATGCCAATCACGCTAAGTGTCTAAATAATCCCTAAAATCTTGGAAATATTGGTTTTGGGAGCAATCATCCCATGGAGTTCATCATGCCGCTCCTAAACAAAGTCACAGAAGGCTGCATGCTCCGATTGGACACAAGCCCATAAGGAGACTTGTTCCTCTTGGATAAACCAAGGTGGCGTGGATATCAAGGTAGTCCTGGGAAGCGGAAGGCCGAGAGGAACTAGAGGTGCCTAAATATGGTTGTGGAAGAGGAGGAGGAGGTGCTAGGTGAACTAACTCCTCATCACCTGACATATAGGAAAGATTGCCTGGGTTTAAAAGGGTAGTACGGTCAACATTGGGAAGAGGCATAAGCCTGCTTATAGGATAAATCTAACAAATTCTACCACCCTCAATGGTACAGTATTTTATTTGTTCAAAGCGACTGAGGCTAATCTCTCAGAACCTAACACTAGATCATCAGAGTTAGGCTCAATACCAACCGACCTAGTGATAGGGTGATAAAGCCTCCAATTACTATCCTCTTAGCAGAAATAGTAGCTGCACTTAATAGTTGATTGGTACAAAATGAGCCAATGTCAATTCATGTCCCTTGTAGCATGCTATGTAAGAAATATAGCTTGGACAGATGAGGAACATTCAAATTGTCCTCTCGAGCAAACAAACTAGAAGTAAGGACACATTGGGCTACTATAGTAGCAGTGCCCTTGGAGTGACTAACATCATATTGATAATCACTGGTTAAGTTGTACCAAAAGGCATTATGATTAAACTCCCTAGGCACATGTCATCAGTCTAAATCAAAACTAGGTGAAAAATTGAATATGCTATTAAAAGCACAAAAATTTATCTCATAAAACTCCCTATTCAAATAAAATGAGATTTAATCCTCTTGACATCGAGGACCACTCGTGACTTTAACATGTAATTTACTCAAGAATTCTAAAGTAAGTCCATGATGTGTATGGTCCCGAGTCTTGATAAATTAACCCATACTCCCACGAGCAAACAACCAACAAATATCATCCACCAAACCCAATCTAATTAGTAAATTCTTATTAAAATATGGAGTAGCTACAATAAGTGCACTACCCAAAGCATTATATCTGGCAACATGTTCAGGATTAGTTAAACCAAGCGGGTAGGCGAATTACCACGGTTTCGCGCATTAGTTGAGGTTCGGGAAACTCATTGGGGAGCTTGACTTGACATCCCCGCTCCTGGAGTTGTCCTTGTTCTTTTCTTAGGTGCCATGGGTAGAATGCGGATGGGTTTGGGTGCTTAAAAATTCTAACTATGAACAAAATGGATGAGAATGGTACTAAAATGAAAAATTTGTGCAAGTAAAAGATATTGGGGAAGAATTATGGAAGAAAAGATTGACCCTCCAAAATTCCTTGTGGAGCATTCATCTTTTTAGGATCTCTCAAGGTGTTAACCTAAATATGAAAACTCTGCTCTGATACCACTTGTTAGATTTACTCACACAAGGACACAAGAGGTGGGGTGAATTGTGTCTACTAGTTTTTTCGGTTTTCTTAAAACACTCGTCAGAACTGTTTGGAATGCGCATTTGCAGTAAAGCAGAAACAAGTATAATTGCCGAAACAGTGAAGGAGACACAATATTTTTACATAGAAAACCACCTTTGGCCCAACTGAGGTGTAAAAATCTTGACCTACCATTGTAGGATTTCAGCAACACTTTCACTAAACAGGTCGAATTCGTTACACATGTAACACACGTAACTAGTCTACCCCGAGACCCTAGTTACGCGGACACCATGTCCAACGTCTCCTAAGAGACCATGTCCAATGACTTGGACAACACGTCCAATGTCTCCTAAGAGACCACGCCCAATGTCTCATAAGACTTGGACAATTTCTTGATTCAATGATGAAAAAAAAATAGCAAGGCACCTTACTTGAATGCTTCTAGACAAGTTGAATGTAAGGTACAATACAATCCCTATTATGCCAATATTAAAGACTCGATTTAGCACTCTTTTTGAAGGTTTTTTCCCAGAAAATTCAGACTCACAAAGACAATTTTAAACCCTTGGAAAACCTTAAGAAAAACTACAGAAGTAGGAGACTTAAATAGTGTGGTGCATATGATGCACGAGTAGGGTAAGGAGAATTCCACGCCCACTTAGCAACTTAGCAGCCAAGCTCCTCATAATCTCTCCACTTGATATTCTTCCCTTAAAGGATAGGATAAAATCTTTAAAGGATCTTTCAAAAGTATTTTTTACGGGAAGAAACCTTTTTATATTCTATAGAAAAATCTCTCAACATTATCTTTAAAGAGAAAATCTTTTTAGACCTAATTGACACAGAAAAATTAATCGTAGTTATTTTCAAGAAAATCGTCAGCAAAAAAATCATTCTAAAATCTTAAAATTTGTTTTTTGTCTTTGATGTCAGAACACCACAAACTTGACTTCTCGAAACTATTCTGAGGCAGTGTTCTAAAGTACTTCAAAACATTTCAAAGAAAATGCTAAGTCAAGACCTTCTAATTGGCATATTGACAAGAATGTAAAAAATAAAACCAATGCTAAGCCTAAGACTCTTGTTATTAGCTGAACTCCTCGGATATGATTTTGACGTTCCATGCTCTGTGCTCAGAACTGTTCTGAGGCAATGTTCTCAGACTCTTGTTATCAGCTGGACTTTTTGTGCATGTGTCAACTTTGATGCTCCGCGCTCATTCGAACTGCTCTAAGTATTCTTCTAGATCCTGTCTTAACACTCAACTTAAGCACAACACCTAATCTCAAGTACAACATATTGACTAGTTCACTTGGATTGTTATCATCAAAACCTTACACATTAATTGGGTCAACAACTTCGCCCTTTTTGATGATGACAAACCAAATGGCGGTAAGTCATCAATGACAATTAATAGTGAGATAAGGCAAATATACATTAGTGCTAAAATAGTTATCGACCCTCACACTGGAGAGAAAACAAGAGTTAAGAGGTCAACTTAAACTAGGCAAACCAATCAAAACAATGACATACTAATCTTCCCCCATTTGACATCATCGAAAAGGGTGAGGAGACCGAAAATAGAAATCCAGTGTGGATGCAATCACCACCAAAGTGGTAATGCAGGAAGTAACAATGATACACTCAAGTATATGATACAGTAATGATATTGGCTATCTGAGTCACGAACAAACAAATAACACATACAACAAGCAAAGTTATAGCATGAATGTATTAACCATCTAAAAATAACCATAAACCATTAGTAGTCACATATATAACCAAGTGTTTGAAAAATAGTGTTGGAAACAGGGAAAGGAATAGGTTCAGGCAGAGGAAGGTAGAGGAGGGAATTTGGTTGTGAGAGCAAGAAGGGCACTCAGCAGATCCTCATGACATTTAGCATTGAAAGCCTTTTCCTTTGTAAGTGTCTGCTTTACTTCAGCTATCTCCCCATTCAATGTAATCTGGTCCTGCAATAGTGTATCAGTTGTCGGAGCGCTGGATGTGGAGGCTTCACTGGGAACAAGTCCAAGTGGTGTTTAGAGCCCCTATTCTGAAGTTGCACTGTAGCCTTTTGTCACTTTGAAACCACACCCAATCAACATGCTGTTGCTAATCTCATCACTGACCTAAAAGCCTATTCTCTTCTACAAGAGAATCCCAAGGTTTTCAAATAGTGACATCGATAAGAACCCATACCCCATGTCATGATCCTTGGATGTGTTGGCAATTCTCCCAATATGGCTAATCATAATTATGGGCAAGTTAATTTACTCACTCCCATCCAACAAATCAGTGTAGCACATGTCCATGGGATCAGCAAGGTTACGTCCCTGACCTCGTAGAACAATATTCTTATTCACAAACTAAAATAACAGTCAATGCAATGGCATCATTTCTCCCTTTCTCACAGGCCGGGACACAGTCAGAAAGGGTTTTCGGGCTAGCTTCTTGGTCAATTCCAACAACCGTTCTTTACCTAAGATGCTCTTGTCCTCTTGCATGTACACATCAAAACCTTCAGGGGACACCCCAAGTAACTCACCTAACTTCTTAGCATCAAACCGTAGGTCATGATCATTAACTGTGCTTGTCACCACTCTATTGGTGACAACATAGTTCGCATAGAATGCAGCCAAGTATGAAACCAAACATCCTCTCTTAGTATCTCTGAATAGGTCTAACCATTCCTGAGCTTCCAACTTCTCTGAGAATACCCCTAGCCCCTGTTACTGAAAGTATGACACCTTAACTACCTTCTCCCGAACCATAGATTTCTGGAGGAAATGCTCATATCTCTCAGCAAGTGTCATATTTTTTCTAATTTTCTTCTTCGTTGGTTCATTATACTCTTCAACTAGTTCGAACACTTGTTCCTCCTTAATCTTGACTCGGCCACAACCGGGCCATACACCACAATCTCCCAACCCGTAATTTGATGTACTAAAGGTACCATATCAGGGTTTAAGTCTATTGATCTTAAGTTCAAGCTCTTCAAGAACCCAAAAATAGAGGGAGTAATCGAAAAAGAAGGTGAGGGAGGGTTTTCCATACCAATCGAGATCGTTTGTGGCGATGAAGGTGCCGGTGATGTTCCCTCAGAACTCATCCCAATTCCGCCCCTTTTTCTTGATAGTTGCTCTCGTAGTGATCTTGGGTGAAAAGTCTTGCACTTGGAGGATGCTTGACCGCCACGAGTGCTTGCCATTGTGAGGATTTGAGGTGATTTGGAGTGAGGATTTGAGGTGATTTAGAGTTAGGATTTTAAAGGTGTTTAAAGAAAGAGAGGGAAATCGGGTTCTTGATGTAGAGAGAGAGGGATGGACGGATTTTGAGGAGAGAGAGTGGAGGGATTTAATGGTGAGCATGAGTGGCCTGAAAATAAAGGGATTTAATGGGAGAGTCTATTTCGATCCTTCTTGGTGAGAGAATGGTTTGCATGCAGCACATCATTACACTAAGTATGGTATAAATTATAGGTTAGGTGTAATGAAAGAGGAAATTTCGATTTCGAACATTTTAAGAATGCCACTTGGTCAGCACATAATACAAACAGTTGTCAGGTCTGTTCCTAGAACCTATTCTTATTGTTAAAAGTTCAGTATCTCAGGACACTAAGGGCAATATCATTAGACCTCAACGAGTGTTAGCATGTTACATTCCACACATATACTAGTAAAAGCACAAAAATTGAATGCATCCATTGTAACAATCTATTTGGCCTAAAAACCCTTAACTGGTCAATCATTGGGGTTAAACAAGCATGCTCAAGTTCTTTTAATCATACCCAATTCAAGTCTATTCCTCGCAAACTGCTCTTCACTCAGTGCCTTGTAAAGATGTCAGCAATTTGCTTACCAGTGGCACAAAAATTCATCGAAATTAAGCCCTTTTCAACATTGTCTCTCAAAAAATGATGACGTATGTCAATATGCTTAGTCTTTTTATGTTGACATGGGTTTTTGGCAATGTTAATTGCACTTATGTTATCACAAAATATAGGAATGCATCTCGTGTCAACAGAAAAGTCTTTGAGTTGTTGCCTTATCCACAACAATTGAGCACAGCAAGAAGCAGCCACTACATACTCGGCTTCTGCTGTGGACATGGCAACAGAGTGTTGTTTCTTGGTTGCCCAAGAGACCAAACAGGGTCCAAGAAAATGATCCATACCTAAGGTGCTTTTTTTATCACCCAAGAATCTAGCATAATCAGCATCCGCATACCCAATGAGGTCAAAATTGGACCCTCGAGAATACTATAAAGCTAAGTCCGAGGTATATTTCAAATATCTCAAAATTCATTTTATAGCTTTCAAATGTGTTTCTTTAGGATTTGACTGAAAACGGGCACGCAAACCAACATTGAAAATAATGTTAGGTCTACTAACGGTTAGGTATAGAAGCGACCCTATCATGCCCCTATTGGATTTCTCCTCAATTGAAGGACTCCCATCATCCGCAACCAACCTGGTTGAAGGAGAGATGAGTGTGTCTATGGGCTTAGCCGATTCCATTCCGAACCTCTTAATTAATTCTTTGAAATATTTTTGTTGATGTATCATAGCTCTATTTGAGGTTTGCTTGATTTGTAAGCCTAAGAAAAAGTTAAGCTCACCCATCATGCTCATCTCAAACTCACTCCTCATCAAATTTGAAAATTCATCACATAAACCATTGTTGGTTGCACCAAATATAATGTCATCGACATATACTTGGACAATCAACAAATGTTCCCCCATCGATTTGAGAAACAAGGTATTATCAACCTTGCCCCTTTGAAAACCATTATCAATTAAAAATTTTGCCAAGCGTTCATACCAAGCTCTAGGAGCTTGTCAAGTTTAAACACATGGTTAGAAAAATTATGATTTTGAAAACCAGGGGGTTGGCTTAGATACACCTCTTCCTTAAGGTATCCATTGAGGAATGCACTCTTAACATCCATTTGATACAGCTTGATCTCCATGTGAGTTGTAAAGGCCACCAAAATACGGATAGCCTCAATCCTTACAACAGGTGCAAATGTTTCCTCATAGTCGATTCCCTCTTGTTGGTTGTAACCTTGAACCACTAGCCTAGCCTTGTTCTGAGTGACTGTTCCGAACTCATCCAGTTTATTCTTAAATACCCACTTGGTGTCAATTATCAATCTAGCCTTAGGCCTTGGATCAAGGTGCCAAACTTTATTCCTTTCAAATTGATGAAGCTCCTCCTGTATGATAGTAACCCAGTCAGAATCTATAAGAGGTTCATGAACATTCTTTGGCTCAATGTTAGATAGAAAAGCATAGAAGACACAAAAGTTTCTAAGTTTAGATCTGGTTTGCACCCCTGTGTTAATATCAGACATGATCTGGTCAAGGGGGTGCGAGCTCTGGTGCTTCCAGGGTCGTGGAATAAATAGATCCACATATACACTTACCAATCTCTCCTGAGTACTTAGTGAAACAGGTTTTGGAACTATTCTGGTGCCTGTTTCCATATCAGTTTGGGAATAATTAGGTTGAGTGGGCCGGTTCTGTTCAGATTCAGCAATGCTTCCCCCTGACTAGTTTGCTCCCTGTCCACCTTCAAAATTATCAGTTCCAAAACTTGGTTTACCTTCAAAAGCCTTACCTTTATCAACTATAGAGCTTTGAGTGAACGAGAAGTCTTTTCTTACAAGACTAGGTTCGAACTCTTCATCCTGTGTATCATGCTCAACTGCAGAGTCAGTCTCATCAAACAATACATGCACACTCTCCTCAACACATAAGGTTCTTTTGTTAAACACTTTGTATTGCTTACTGTGTGAGGAGTACCCCAAGAATATGGCTTCATCACTCCTAGGATTGAACTTTCCCAAGGACTCCTTCTCATTATTATGCACATAGTATTTGCAACCAAATACCCTCAAGTGTATAATATTGGGCTTTCGTCCTTTGAAAAGTTCGTAAGGAATCTTGTTGAGCATGGGTCTGATCATGCATCTATTAATAATGTAGTACGATGTGTTCAATGCTTCTGCCCAAAAATTTCTAGGAAGACTACTAGCGACCAGCATAGTCCTAGTCATGTCTTCTAGAGTATGGTTTTTACACTCTACCACCCCATTCTATTGGGGTGTTCTGGGGGCAGAAAAATTATGATCAATACCGCATTCGTTACAATGTTCAATGAAGCTATAGTTTTCAAACTCTTTGCCATGGTCAGACCTAAGACTCACCAATGAGTGTCCTACTCTATTTTCAATTTTCTTGAGAAGAACAAGAAACTTTTCAAATGATTCATCCTTTGATGTTAAGAATAGAGTCCAAGTGAAATGAGAGTAATCATCTACTATAATAAATACATACCTCTTCCCTCCTCTACTTGTGATCCTCATAGGACCACACAAATCAACATGTAGTAGTTCAAGAGGTCGAGAAGTACTAACACAGTTCTTTGACTTAAAAGAAGCTCTAACTTACTTTCCTCTAGCACAAGCGTCGCACACCTTATCATCATTGTACTTGAGGGAAGGCAGTCTAACTACTAGGTCCTTGCAAATGAGTTTGTTTAAAAGAGAAAGACTTGTATATCCTAACCTCTTATGCCAAAGCATAACGTCATTATTAAGAGCACTTAATTAAATGATTTTGGGGAAGTGAAAGAACACAAGCTTTATGCACATTGTTGTATCGCTTCCCCCTCAACACAACATCACCAGATTTGATATTGATAATCAAGAATTGATCCAAAGAGAAATCCACATGATTACCTTTATCACATAGTTGAGACACACTTAGCAAATTATGTTGTAAACTGTCCACCAAATATACATTATCAATAGAGTGAGAGAATGATTTACCTATCTTACCTACACCGACAATTTTTCCAGATTTGTCATTTCCAAATGCCACTCTTCCTTCATCAAAGGCTGTAAGTGAGAGGAAGTTTGATTTGTCTCCCGTCATGTGCCTTGAGCAACCACTATCCAAGAACCATAGTTGATTGCCTCATCTCACTTTAGCCTGTAAAACAGCTAAATGTTAGTCTTAGGAAGCCAAATCCACTTGGGTCCCATTTTCTTTGACATGGAGGTTAAGTCATCTTTTCTAATCCACACTTGTTTAACATACAATGAGTTTCTCTCCATGGCCCTTTTTCTCAAAGGATGATAATGACCAGTTTTTTCACAGTGAAAACAGATTATATTTTCTTGAAGTCCAACATATTTTTTGTTAACTGGTCTGGTAACACACCTATTCACCCATCCTAGTCCCTTTCTGTTTTGGCTATGGTGAGTATTTAGCCAGTCAAGCTCTTCTAAAAAACTGTTCCAGCACCTGTTCTCAGTAAGGTCAGATTCGGGCTTATGAACTTTTTCAACCAGCTAGTTCCTTTCACTCACCAGGGATTCAAGTCTACGTTTTAGGTATAGGGACTTACTTTTCAGCCTAGAGAGATCAGTGTTAAACACTCCCTCTCTTGTGTTTATAAGGCCCTTAAGTGTGTCAAGATCTTTATACAGGGCAATGGCCTCTTCTTCTGCCTTAAGTTTTTCACATATGAGAACTTCATTGACATGTTCAAGTTTTAGTTTGTTCCGTTCAAGCATTCTAACATCTTTTTCCAATTTGGAACAAACATCTTTAAGCATGCAATTTTCAGCAGTTATTGTCTCACACTCATTCATTATAGCAAATAATAATTTCAAAACTTTAGCTTTGCTAAGACCACGTACTGTATCCTTGAGTTGGGACAAGCTTTCGACTGATTCAAGGTTCGATTCAGACTCGTTTCTAGCCATGAGGGCTTCTATAACTTCTTCCTCTTAGAAGTCCTCTTCCTCCTTTGAAGTTTCACCCCAAGCTGTTATCATTGCCTTAGCGAAACGCTTTGAGGAGCTGCTTTGTTGTGGCCTATTGTCATGAATTCGAAACTGTTCTGCACCCTGTTCTTTCTTCTGTATGGGACAATTCTTCTTAATGTGATCAGGTTTTTCATATCTGAAGCATCCTGAAAACTGATCATGATCACTGTTCTGTGGCTTCCTGGTACTTCCTTTCTTGATATTGCCTTCAGCCTTCTTGAAGAATTTCTCGAACTTTCAAGTCACCATGGCTATCTCTTCAAAATCCAGGTCCGAATCATCACTCTCCAAAGCTTTTAGAGCAAGGCCTCGGTCTCTCTTTGCTTCTTCCTTCACCTGGGCACTTCTCCTTAACTCATATGTCTGAAGATTCCCAATGAGCTCATCCAATGTGATCTCGTTCATCTTCTTTGCTTCCTGGATGGCTACGACTTTCGTTTCCCACGACTGAGGCAAAAATCGCAGGATCTTTCTTACCAATTCTTTAGTGGTGAAGGATTTTCCCAACGATTTCAGCTCGTTGGTGATGCGAGTAAAACGAGTGTACAGATCCATTATCGTCTCTTTGTCGCTCATTTCAAACAACTCGTACTTTCTCATCAGCAGCTCGATTCTGGATTGCTTAACTTGGTTAGTTCCTTCATGTGCCATGCGAAAAGCGTTCCATATTTCTTTTGCAGACTCATACTTTGAGATCCGAGTGTACTCATCTGGCCCAAGGCCAAAGTACAGCAACTTCTTAGCCTTAGCATTTTTCTCCATCTTTTTGAAATCCTCCGAGTCGAACTCCTCTGGCGTTTTAGGAACGGTCTTACCATCTTTCGTGGTCTTCATTATAATGTAAGAACCATTCACAATAATCATCCATAGCTCATAGTCATCAGCCTGAATGTAGTTCTCCATATGATTCTTCAACAAGTTGTAGTGTTGTCCATTGAAGTATGGTGGTAGAGTCACAGATTGACCCTCCAAAATTCCTTATGGAGCATTCACCTTTTCAGGATCTCTCAAGGTGTTAACCTAAATATGAGAACTCTGCTCTGATACCACTTGTTAGATTTACTCACACAAGGACACAAGAGGTGAGGTGAATTGTGTCTACTAGTTTTTTCGGTTTTCTCAAAACACTCGTCAGAACTGTTTGGAATGCGCATTTGCAGTAATGCAGAAACAAGTATAATTGCCGAAACAGTCAAGGAGACACAATATTTTTACATGGAAAACTACCTCTGGCCCAACTAAAGTGTAGAAACTATGACCTACCACTGTAGGAGTTCAGCAATACTTTCACTAAACGGGCCGAATTTGTTACACACATAACACACGTAAGTAGTCTACCCCAAGACCCTAGTTACACGGACACCACGTCCAACGTCTCTTAAGAGACCACGTCCAATGACTTGGACAACACGGACAACACGTCCAATGTTTCCTAAGAGACCACGTCCAATGTCTCATAAGACTTGGACAATTTCTTGATTCAATGATGAAAAAAGCAATAGCAAGATACCTTACTTGAATGCTTCTAGACAAGCTGAATGAAAGGCACAATATAATCCCTATTATGTCAATATTGAAGACTCGATTTAGCACTCTCTTTGAATGTTTTCTCTTAGAAAATTCAGACTCACAAAGACAATTTTAAACCCCTGGAAAACATTAAGGAAAACTAGAGAAGGAGGAGACTTAAATAGTGTGGTGCACATGGCGCACGAGTAGGGCAAAGAGAATTCCACGTCCACTTAGCAACTTAGCAGCCAAACTCCTCACAATCTCTCCACTTGATATTCTTCCCTTAAAGGATAGAATAAAATCTTTTAAGGATCTTTCAAAAGTATTTTTTAAGGGAAGAAACCTTTTCAGATTCTATAGAAAAATCTCTCAATATTATCTTTAAAGAGAAAATCTTTTTAGATCTAACTGGCACAGGGAAATTAATCCTAATTATTTTCAAGAAAATCTTCAATAAAAAAAAATCATTTTAAAATCTTGAAATTCATTTTTTGTCTTTGACGTCAGAATACCGCATACCTGACTTCTTAGAACTATTCTGAGGTAGTGTTCTGAAGTACTTAAGAATATTTTAAAGCAAACACTAAGTTAAAACCTTTTAATTGGCATATTAACAAGAATTTAAAAAATAAAACCAATGCTGAGCCTAAGACTCTTGTTATCAGCTGAACTCCTTGGATATGATTTTGATGTTCCATGCTTTATGCTCAGAACTGTTCTGAAGCAATGTTCTTGGACTATTGTTATCTGGTGGACTTCTTGTACATGTATTGACTTTGATGCTCCGCACTCATTCGAACTGCTCCAAGTATTCTTTTAGATCCTGTCTTAACATTCAACTCAAGCACAACACCGAATCTCAAGTACAACATATTGACTAGTTCCTTTGGATTATTATCATCAAAATCTTACACATTAATTGGGTCAACAAAACACAAGAGAGTCAATACAACACAAATCATCATATGACTCTTGCTCATGAAAATCTATCTCTTCTTTATAAGCAAATGAAGAGGAGGAAAAATCTCGATCTTTAAACAAAGTAAACTCAACATGACAATTCTTGACATTAAATGTTAACCGCCCACTTTTCACATCCACCTTACAATTAGAAGTGTCCAAGAAGGGTCTCTCTAGAATAATCTGGGCATACGTCACCTCGGCCATATCCAGGCCAATAAAGTCATCAAGCACACAAAAATCACCTACTTCTATGGAAACATCCCCCAAGATACCCAAAGGGCACTTCACGGAACCATCCGCCAATTGGAGTGAAAAGGGTGTAGGTTGCAACTAGCCTAAGTCAAGCTTTTGCAAAATGGAATAGGGCATGAAACTAACACTTGAACTAAGATCGCATAATGCCTTAGCAATGCTCCCATTTTCAATCATGCAGGAAATAGAAAAGCTACCTCGATCTTTGAGCTTAAGGCAAAACTCTTCGGGAACCTCTGGACTTCTCCCCTCCCTAGAGGTTAGAGTCTCAAGCTTATCACTTTGTTCCTCCCTCACAGCTTCATGCGCCTCTCTACCCTTAGAGTCCTCTTATCATCCTTTCAAAATAGCACAGTTACACTGCTCACAAGAATTAGACTTAGGCTTAGTAGGCAGTCTACCTAGGGATGTAGATGAAGAGACAGCTTATTGGGCAATTTGAGCTTCTAGCTTCTTGTTATAAGTACTAATCACATCAACCTTAGAGGCTAATTACCTAATATACTTGTCTAGATTTTGTTGCGCTAAAAGCATCATTGTCTTTAAATTACACTTTTGAGGTACCTATTAGGGATAGGGTGACTTTTGAAACCTAGGGGGTGGTCTAGTATTAGATTGAGGCATAAATGGGTCATTAGACCTATATGAGAAATTGAGGTGATTCCTTCAACCTGGATTGTGTGTAATGAAAAACGGGTCGTTGGTTAGTGTAGGATTGAAATTGTTGACATAGTTAACCTGGTCACTAGAGTCTTGCGAAATAGACTACCGATTTGGCAATTCGTAATCAAATGGTCAACAGAACCATATATTTTACATAATGGGAAGGGGACATTTGAACTAACAGAATTAACATTCAATCGTTCCAACCTTTGAGATATAGCATCTACTTTAGCATTTAGCAAAGTAATAGTATCAAGTTCTAACTTACCTCCAGCCCTCTTGGGTTGGCCTCTGTCGTTGGACTATTGATAGTTATTAAGCGTCATCTCCTCAATTAGATTGTAAGCCTCATCCTTCGTCTTGTTCATCGACGTGCCACCTGCTGCCACATTAATAGTAGACCTCACTGGATCATCCATCGCTGGAATTCATGATGTGGGCATAGCCACAGCAAAACTTTAAACCACTTCCATGAGTCATAGAGTGACTCATCATCCCTTGTAGCAAACATGGTGATTTGATTTGTTAGACTCACCGTCTTACTAGGTGGAAAGAACTTTGTAAGAAAAGCCATGGTGAGCTGGTCCCATGTAGTGATCGACCTCAAAGGCAATGAGTGAAGTCACACCCACACCTTGTCCCTTAATGCGAAGGGAAATAACCGTAGTCAGATGGTATCGCTTGAAACTCTATTGAGCTTTTTACACACGTCTAAAAAGACTAAGAGGTGTAGATTCAGATCCTTAATCGGGGCGTCTCCAAACTGAGATTGCTGCGCCATAGATATAAGGGCTTGTTTTAGCTCAAAATTATTGGCTTCTACCGTTGGCCTAACAATGCTGGATGTGATGCCATGAACATCCGGGGTAACAAAGTCCCAAAGCATCCTTTGTTGATCTACTCCTGCCATATTTGGAGATGTTTGTTGGGCTTTAAGTCTTCACTCTTCTAACCGAAGCTTTTTGCACCTCGAACGAATGGTCCTTTCTATCTCGGGATCAAATTCGAAGTGGAAGGAACTTCGGATAAAAGGGCGGAAGTCCTACAAAAACATCAACTACCAAGGCAAATGGAAGAAGGAAAGAAAGCAAAGAAATGCTTCGTCAATTTTCGAAAAATCAACTCAATATTTGATGAATTTAGTCACCGGCAACGACACTAAAAACTTGACAAGCGTACAAGCACACGGGTTGTTGTAGTTTAGATAAAATATCATTCTCATAGGAACGAACGCAATCTATTGAGTTTATTCTTTGTGAAAATGCTAAGCAAGTATAACTCGATTTTTAGGAAAACTTCTAAATAAATAAATCTATCACTTATTTTAGACTTCTATCAATTAAAAATGCCTTGGGATTTGTTTCACCAATTATGAACCAAATCAGATAAATAATGTCTATAATTACTCTAATTTGGATGAAGCAAAGGATGACAAACATATAATACCCAATCCTTTCTTTCAAAATGAATTCAACTATTTAGACTATGCATACTACCATTCTTTCAAAGGAGTTCTAGATTTATTCTAAAATTTAGAGTTTGCATTGTCAAATTTCCTCTCAACAAGTAATTTTCTCTCAAAAGCAACTATGTTAAGTCTAGATTTGTCAATCCAGTAATGGATTTCTCCTTTTAGTACTTCATCCAACTATTTCATATTTGCAAGTTAGTGTGGCAAAAACTACTCATAACATTCATACGCAAGATAGATTGAAACATTCCAAAGAAGAATAAGCATATTATTGATAAAGATTAAGGATTCATCTTCATAACTTGGCTATCAAATCCCAAGACTAGAGAAACTAATCACTCATGATGATTAAAAAAACAAACACAATTGTTCAATAAAGAAAATCAACCAAACAAAACTAATCTACTGAGTTTAAAGAATAAGGAAAGAAAAAACTTAGCAATAGTGGAGTTTCATGGCAATTTCTTCAATCTTCATGGCTCCAAATGCAAGCGATCCTTTTCCAATCTTCTTTCTACTCCAAAAAGTGATAAAAATTACAAAAGCCGCAATGCAGCGAACTAAAAAATCATATTTCAAAATGTGAACAAGAATGTGTGTGTACTTACTAAAACTATGCATTATGTGTTTACTGAACTCTTTTATTATAAAAAATTAGTACTGCTCAGTAAGAATTGTTGATTTTCAAATATATTTCATGGTTCACTATATGACTATTACAACATACTAAATAAATATTATAACACACTAAAAAAAATATTATCAACAACTAGAATATAATTTAGTGAGATTTAGACATGCAATAGCATTTTTTTAGTACAATAGCACATTTTAATAATCTATATATATACAGTACTAAGCAAAACCCAAGTAAATAAGGTGCATTAGTTTCATTTTATTTGCTCACTGAAAGTATGTATTAGCTCACTAAAATGTATCTAAGCTCTATATTTTTAGAGCTATATATTATTTTCAGTGAGCGAAACTAGGTGTAGAGTAGCATATTTTAGTGAGTTATATAGTATTTTTAGTCAGTCGAAATTTAGTTGTACAACTACTTACATACAATCGATTGTATGCTATAGCAACTGTCGAATTGTTGATGTAATATAATCAAATATGTTACCAATGCTTATATCTTATTAACAATATGCGACAGAAAATAATTCCATACCAAGGTAATAGATATGCAAATTAAATTTTATTCAAAAAAGTGACCATTAGCAAAATTTACGCCTCAATACCTTATTTGGATATAAATACCTCGATTTTGCTTACGTGATGTTTGGTCAGTTCTAATACTTAAAGAGGATTTGTCAAATATCTTCGCCAAGTTTGCAGTTGCAAGAGCTTTTAAAAGATTACAATATCTCCGTAGATCTAGAACCTTGTGTAATGGACGGCTCACGAGCCAGAAAAGAGCATCGGCAAGCGTGCAGGCCGCTCATGGCCTAGCAGTGGCGGGCTTGCGCCTTGCATCTCATGAGCTGGGTTACCCCTGTTGGCCACTCGCCCATCCATTTTATGCTTTTCTCCTTTTTTGCTTCCAATTTTATTTTTCTTTTTATTGGTGGAAAATATTTTGGGTTGGACAATTTTACTTTTTTCTATTAGAATTGTTTTTTTTGTGTTGGCCCATGTTTTCCTTTTGTACTCTTTCGGGTACAAATTGTTCATAAAATTTGATGAGTTTTTTTTTTACTTGAAAAATTTTTTCAAAGAAAAGCAAATTATTTTTATTAGATTTAATAACCATAAATAATTTTTCAAAGATAGAAAAAAATATTTTTATTGACTTAAACAACGCCACTTAATAAAATAAAAAAGAGTAGTTTAGTGGTGAACTTTATGGGTATTATTTTTTGTAGTTAGCCAAATTTGTGAGCCTTGCGTTGGATAGAAGAAGGATTGTAAGTCAAAAAGTTGACTCAGAAACTAATGTGAAGGCAATAGGCCCCCATTTATGAGCCAAAAACTTGGCTCACCATTGCACATACTCTAAGCCTTTGATATATTTCTTAAAAAGATTTCACGAACGAGGAGAATCTTATGTGCACTTTGTTTGAGAGCTAAAAAATTAATTTTCGACAATTTTCAGAGTTCTTGTTTTGGAGATTAGAGAATTAAATTGAGGTATGTCTCTAACGTGCATTTATTATTTTGAAATTGAGGAAATATATATTCTTAGTTTTGATCACACCAAGAATTCTTCAAAGGTGGCTTCGGAGTAAGTAGATATTACCTTTGTATATGGCAAAACAATTGAAAGCTGACAAAAAAACATCATACGATAGAGAAACAGCAACTATTGGGTCACACAATAAATATAATAATTTTTGGCTGACAAAAAGAATGATAACGCAATCATATTTTGATTTTGGTCTAGAAAAATCACAAAAATATTACAATACAATGAGAAAGAGGGAATCAAACACAAGACCTAAATATACCGAAAATATCAATATTAGCAATGGGGTCAAAATCTTATTGGTAGAACAACCATATTTTAAACATGAGAGATTTAGAGGTTGATAAGTTATTTAACACGTTAAATACGGAACAGCTCGCCCACGTCCTTGCGAGTTGCTAACAGAAGGGTTCTCCTCGCAATTATTACATACCTGACATGACCTTGCCTCTCTCGCACCAACAAAGGTACATTATGTCCCTCTTCAATTATTGTAAATCATTAAATCCATCTTCCACTTTTTAATTATCCATTCCAATCGGCTACACTAGCAATTATGCTTATGCCCATAATTTATTTTTTCAATCAATCAGCAAAAATTATTAGTTTAATCTCATGTGAGTTGTCTTTTTGGTCCCAGCGTCTGGATTCGAGCAACTTAGCCCGATTAGCAAATGGATAATGACGTCCTTAACTTTGTGAATCCTCCGCAATCACGAGAGAATTATAACGAAAGTTTTTGACAAACCAAGTCAAGTGATTATACAATGGAAGTACTTTACGTTTCTTTTTTCCTTGACAAAATGGGAAATCCATCTGATAGGGGCATAAGGCTAACAAGACCTCAAATCAGCCCGCATACATTGCGAGGAAAATAAATCAAAATCTAATATCGACTGCTATGGCTTAACCCCTATGACCACTTAGATATATCATGTTAATATATATATGCATTCACACACACACATATATAGTCAGTAATTAGGAATGTTCACTTCTATTACTCATTCCATGGAGCCTGTTGTTAAAAGTTGAATGTAAAACAATTAAAAGTCAATGCGCTAATTTGGAACATTATAAAATTTTGTATGAAAGATCTAACATGATTACGACTTGTACAAATCAATTGAATGTACACAATTAAAAGTTGCCTGAGTTGTGAATTTCAACCAATTTTATCGCAAGTAACATATTATTTGGTTTAAATATAAGCTTGAAATTTTGGTGTTAGAATGACATAGTTTGATATTTCTAGTTAAATAAATATAAAATGCTTACTACTCATATTGTAAGAGTTATATGTCTTGTATTGTCATTTGGTATTTGGTATTTTTATATTTTATTTTCTAGGGTTGGTATGTCCGAGCAGTCACATGAACGACATTAATTGGACACAAATTAAGTTATGTACATATTGTTGATTTTTACAGGCATCTTTTTAAATCAATTAAAAAGTCTTTTCTTAATGAAAAAAATCAACTAATAAGCTTTAGTAGACTACCAATTTATAACAGATTACTTCCCCCAGAAAACAAAGAGGAATTGTAACATGTTACATACTTTGCATGAATATACCAACAAATATGTAAATTGGAAAAAAAATACAAACACAACCCACATAACCTATGTCGTTAAGTCACAACTCTGACAGTTAGGCATATGGGAGGCGCATGGTGGTCTTTTTAACTAGTTTTAGGCCTTACAAGTAGTATAGCCTCACGCCCCGAGTGCAGGATTGATTAGTGAACTCCAGACCGTGGTGTAATTTGCTCAAAAGTCAAGCTTTATTCTTAATGTACTGATGAACTACTATATAAAGGGGTGAGTATCTGTCCTTATTGTCCTTGATCGTTGCTCAAGAAAATCAAGCTTTTTCTGTACACCAAACATCCAAGCAAAATAACAAAACAGGAATACCACTCTTTGATTTTGAGGCAAAGATCATGGAAGGAGAGTGGAGCGGCTTTAATGCAGTGTGCGTCAACGAAGAGGCCGATTTCACGGCGTAATTGTTCCCCAACTCTAACAATAATGTAGACTTGACTTACGACACGAAGGCTGGTTCTTATTACTCTTCTGATTGCACCCCTAGTGATCCTCGGAATCTGTACTATTATTCCCAAGAGACCACCCACTACAATGTCGATAATATTAGTCACTATCATGATCCAGCTTCAGCAAGTAATGCCTCTTCCCGGTTGCCCATTGAGTTCCTGGCTTGTGATCAAATGGAGGGTGATGATGATGGGTTGGACATAGAGATTACATCGGATCCTCTTCCAGATGAAAAGAACAGTGATTTCAAAAAGAGATCCAGATCAGTTTCTTACATAGGTCAACAAACTGTGCAATATTCACTTGTGTAAAATGTCAAGATTCAATGGTTGTGTTATTTCACGCATGTGTTTGATTCATAGCAGGTGCCAAGGGGGAAAGACGAATGTGCGAGTAAGAAGCAGCCAGAGGCGCAACTCTGGCAGTGACGAGGTGGAAGAGGAACGAGATGACGGCAGCATTGCTGAGAGTGCCATCACGCCTTCCATTGCCAATGGTAAAACCAGAGCCAGTAGAGGATCGGCCACTGATCCTCGAAGCCTATATGCAAGGGTACTTGCCTGCTTCCCCCTCCCGCGCCCCCCCCCCTCTCTTTTTCCATTTTCGTAGTCACATTTATTTATGAACCAGATTTCGGGACCCAGATTGGATCGGCATGGAGCACTTAGCTCTCATCTAGTCATTATGCGGCGATTTTATGTCAGAGATATTATCACACACACATATAACTGGGTGATTTTACGCCAGATTGTAACTCGCGATCTTTTTTGAGTGAGAGGTCTGGAGTTTGAATCTCAATAATCCTCATTTTGATTTATTGCGCAAGGTAGGGGAAGCCTTTGCAACATCCATACTTCAAGTCCAAAGGGCACTCACATGAGGGGCGTGTTAAAGTATAAACCTATTCCTAGACTTTCAGCCATCAGCTTAAGTTTTTGGGTGAGATGGTTCTTCAACATGATATTAGAGTGGGTTGCTCGATCTTAATTTATCACTATCTCCATTTGATTAAAATTGTGTGCACATGTTAAGACCTTGTTAGTAGCCCACATTTGAATGGGCGTGTTGGAATATGAAAGTGAGATTTGTGCCACATTGACGAAATTGAAGGGTTTAAACATGTATATAAGCTTCTGAGTCACTCCACCTATTACCAATTGATTTTGGGTTGAAACTGATTTGAGCTTATATGCATGACTCGTTTAATATTTAAGACCCAATTTATATAAAATTTAATGCGCGCGCGCACACGCACACACACACACATATATATATATATATATATATATATATATATATATATATATATATATATATAATATATATATATATATTATATATATATATATATATATAACCCTTAATTTTTAAAGTTATTATTTACCCCATTACATTAGCTATTGGTTTTATGTATACAAGAAAATTATTGCTATTTAACGCTCTCATTTACGAATTTCGATTGAAAAATGAATGGGGCCATATGAAGACAATATTCAATATAAGAGAGGTTAAATAATAATTCCTAAAAGTTGAGACTTCAAAATAAAATTTGCCTATTTGTCAAGGGGGCATATATATATATATATATATATATATATATATATATATATATATATATATATATATATATAGACACACACACATAGGATCAACTATTAAATCAAACACGATTAGCCAACAGTAGAGACATTTAGTTTTTTGATCCCATTAAAGTTAATCTAACGCATCTTAATTTTTCCGGTTGACACATGATCAAAATATGTTTCCATATCATGATATGTATCATTGATTCATTGTCAATAATCTTTGTTGTCACTTCTATCATGCAGAAAAGGAGAGAGAGGATTAATGAGAGATTGAGGATCTTACAAAGCCTTATACCTAATGGAACAAAGGTACACACATATATTTACAAACCCTAAAATATCCTTCTTTACTTATTTTGTTTATAAGAAATTTTTCATGAAAGTCAACTGGCTTCATACGAGACATGTAGGTTGACATTAGCACCATGCTTGAGGAAGCAGTGCAATATGTCAAATTTTTGCAGCTTCAGATCAAGGTAATGCATTAACTGTAATTTAGAAAATGCAAAAGCAAGTCTGACCTGAAAGCTGCGTTCGGATACTGATATCACTGTTTTTTTTATGCAGCTGCTGAGCTCTGATGATCTATGGATGTACGCTCCGGTCGCTTACAATGCAATGAACATTGGGCTTGACTTTAAGATCAACATTCCCAGATAGACCGTAGAACAATTTCAAAAGACCATGCGGAATGTCAACCCCCCCCCCCCCCCCCACTTCCCGCGGGGGAGACGATACTTGAGTGCTGATACAACTAACCAAGGAAAATTTGCCCTTTTTTTATGTAACTTGAAACTGGGGTCTCTATTTTTTGATAGAACGAAACAGATCAAAGTTGTATTCCTCCCTTTTCTTCTTTACAAAGGGGCATATTATATGCACAAACGTTTTTATCAATGAAACTTTTAATTTTCTGTGGGTAGGCAATGTGATGATCAGTGCATATTGGATACGGCAAACGTGCCTACGTTAGTGGAGCAAGATAGTGTCGGATTACGTTTTTGACATGTAGGATTAATGATGGACCTGTCCATTAAGGGGATGTTATTGAGTCAGTTTGGATTGGCCTGCCGCAGGTGCTGGCGATTTCCAGGTCATTTTATTCACTTCATAACCTTATTATCCGACCTCTAACTGGGCTGATTCCTTTTTTTCTTGGAAAGTATAGTGAGTCTGATTGTTCTTAATGGATCAACTTTCTTGAGATTATTTGGTTAAGTGAGGAGATAATGATGAGTCTCATAGTGAAAAGATATTGGTTTTCATGGATATTGCACTATCACTACAAGAAATATTGCATCTAATCATACTTAAATTTGCCTCCATACTTATACTATGGCAAGGCATATTTGACACGCTTAACGTAAGCATGCATAGCATATCAGTGGGGAAAAATTCGCCAAGCTTAATAAGCGTGGCTGATAGTGCAGTACCCACACTTATATCCATGGAAGACTGCGTCATCTACCACGCTTATAGATGTAGGTAGGTTCCCCTCGCTTGTATTCGTAGCCAGAATATCCTTTGAGAGAAAAATCATTTTGACCATTACCTTGCTTATAAGTGTGGCATTATACATTTGATAACTAACTTTTAAATGCTGTAAATGGATAACAAATTTTGACGAGAAAATTTTTATATAAAAGAAATAAAAAGCCATTGTATTAAAAAATGCAAATATTTTATATTCACTGACGCATTATAACCATATATATATATATATATATATATATATATTATATATATATATATATAATATATATATATTATATATATATATTATATATATATATATAGAGAGAGAGAGAGAGAGAGAGAGAGAGGGCACCATAAGGGTGAGGTAGAGGAAGAGAGATAGAGATAGGGGAAATATATATTTGATCATAATGTAAATGATACAAAAATTATGGCAACTTTATAACCATAAACAAATTGTCATCAATTAAGTTCAAAAATAACTAGTATTCAACCACATAATAAAAAATACAAAATTGAATTCAACAAGCCTATGACGCATGCACACACTATCTAAAAGTTGGGTTTGTCTGAAATACACACATATAAGATTGAAATAAAATAGAATAAATGAGATGGTATAGAATTCCATAATTTCAAGCGAACACTTCATAAACCCGAACTTTATATCTGATTTTGTGACATGCTGTCCTTGGTTTCAACCTGAAATCACCGAGCCCATACATTAGAATTAAGTATAATAAACAACGCTACTAATAGAAAAAAAATTTCTAAAAAGATTGCAAGATGTGATATCTGTTAGCCTCCATAACTAGGTACTCCTGCTCTAAAAACATTATATAATATCCTTACACTTAGGTTTGTCTATTTAGCAAATTCCCTGATTTTGAAAAAAAAAATTCGGTAGAGTTCCGCCTAGAACTTAACTATTTTCCTATTATAACATGTCATAAATGCAATCACAATGGCCACATGCCGGAGCAAATCAGCTCAATAGGCCACACGCCTGGAGTATCCAACCCAAATCCAACCCATTGCCATGAATATATCCGAGAAATTGACAAGTCATGATATTACATTTCAATGTACAATGCAAATCAAACAACTCATTACCATAAAAACATGTAATTTAAAATTGTTAAACTAAACTCATAATGTTCACATTTTGCAGTCTCTCAAGTAACACCTTGTCAACCATCTGGTGATCATCTTTGTAATCGCATGCGTTCAACACCTATTGTAATTTATGTTCAACTTGTCAACATGTGATTGAATCTATCATATTAAAATTGAGAAGACATGAAAGATGAGATCATATTTACCATGCCCACAAGATAACAAAGCGTCAAAACTTCTTTTCACCATGAAAGTACTTTCTGATTGAATCAGGATTCTTTTTCAGTACCTTTTCTGTTATCTTCATCACTTCCTCAAAACTCAACTAGCAAAATGTGTATATATTTATAAAGATTTTGCATACAACATGAATGGTGTAGAATATTTAAAAAAAAAAGACACACTGGATACACCACATTTGACTTTGGTCGTTTGGAATTTCCTTGCTCAGTGAATTTGTTGTTCGTACCCATGATGATTCTCTAGCAAAGAAAATAAATAAAAAAAGACTTGGTAATCATATACACAACTAATATATCATTTAGAGTGACAAACGTCATATTCTAAAAATACCTTTTGATTTGAAGTGCCAACTTGAACTGAAGTGCTAGCAAAAGTAGCCGCCAGGAGTAGGTCTACTATCACCATTAACAGGTTTCTCAGGAGCAGGAGTCCCTCGACCAGGAGTAGGGTGCCCCATTTTTATGGGATGGTTTGGTGGCTTTGACAAATACTATGGTATAAAATATGTGAAATTATTATTATACAATAAAAAATGTGTTAAAATATGTAATTTATACATACCTGGATATTTTTTTGTGATTTTTGTTGTTTGCTAGGGTTTACATTGATATGCTTTGATGAGCTTGGCCCTCTTTGAATATTGTTCACTACATACCCATAAAAAACAATTTGTTGATAGATAACGCTATAACGTAACTAAGCCAATAGACCTTTTACTTCTTAAAAAAAATACACTATTACAAGCCTGCTTAATGCATGCGAGACTAAAAGAGCATCTCCAGACATGTGTGACTCATGGCTTCTTTGATCACATGACGTATCATTGACGAAGTTTTACGGTGAACCAGTGTCTACTCATAATTCATGTACATTAGACAAGAAATAAGCAAAACCTGTTAAATTAAACACATATTTTAAAGTGCTACGTACTGATTTAGGTTGAGAGTTTGTAGCTTAGGGAGCAACTTTAGCAGTCAAGATATAAATTTGATTCTGCATGGTCATCATTTTGTTGAGAACTTTTACTAACAGTTTAGATTCACTCTTTTGATGCTTGGCATGCAAGTCTTTTGTAGTCACGCCACTACCAAACCCAATAAGCTTCCCATTAGCTTATGGTAGACACTTTTCTCCACCATTAAGGTTTCTTTTGAGAACTGAACTTTAGAAGATCTAGTTTTTTCTTTAATCATAGTCATTGTCGATTCCTAGTAAACAAAACAAAATGGAAAGTTTAGATCATGTATAAAGTAGTACAATAAGACAAAATAAATTGGTCAATGTCATTGAAAAAATAAATGTTGAAAAATAAAAATAAAGGAGTGATGGCAAGAAGTGCCCCTCATTTTGCCACAAACTTTGTCGTAACAGGCTAATGAAAAGTCTTATCCTTTGTTTTGTGAGTCTCAATAAACCACTCAATTGGCCCAGGTTCTCTGTTATGTTCCCTCTCGTGAAACCATGACGTCAATGCGTTTATAAATTAGTAAAAGAAAAGTTTGTAATATAAAAGGTTGTCATAAGAAAATCACAAAAACTTATAATACTAACAAATTTGTCCCGCTCAACTACAGAACTTTGTAATGTGCTTGTGTGAGTATGCAAAAGCTTCTCTCTAGTTCTTTTGCCAATCTCAGAGTATTGCTAAGCATGTAGATGTCACATTAAGAAGAAAAAGTTCACTAAGGTGGTTGTATTCAAATAAGAAATTAGAAATATAAACATAATAGGTAATCAATAATAACTCTTATCTTAAACTTATCGGAAAAACAAAGATCCACAAATCCAAACCAGATTAGATCGTCAACTACTTTGGGACGAGTAACCTCGTTCTCTTTTGCAGATTCAGGTAATGGAAATGCATATAATTGCTCCTCAGTAGTATCTTTCTTAATATATTTCACCCTCAATGATCGTTTGTAACCCCTTAACCTCTCTCTAACGGGACATAAAATTTTGGAATCAACCAATGCATTCGATGGTAGCATGAACTTCTTCTGCAATTTAGGGAAAAGAATTACAAAGATAAGCAAAACTACAAATTCATATATCATATATCATTATCTAATATAACTCACCTACACGTATGCTACAACTCAATCCTTAACAACTCCAGGAACTAAATGCCACTCTTTATAGTGTAGGGGACAGAATTCGGGCCACCTAGCCACATCTATAAGAAACCTATTAAACACACGTCCTGCCATTTGTACTGGTTGTAAGAACTTATTCAATAGTACCAGAATCTTTTTAAGAGCATCCAAACTCTACACAGTTTCGACATTGATTCTTTCTCTAAGTTTAATGATGTTGCCTTCTTCATTTATAATGAAAAATAAAATAATTAATCTAAACAGGCATGACACTAGATACCCCAAAATTCCTAAAATTGACCAATTCAAAAATTTTGACTATTAAGGAAAGTTACCTACGACCAACACCTCTTCATCATCATTGAACCCTTTTGCTGCATCAACAAGATCTAGATCAAAATACATTTGAGCCAAATTATCGTCATCGTTGGCATCATCATCATCAATATCCTCATCACTCCCTAAGTCTAAAGCCAAGTACTCAGGGGCGGCTACTTCATTTTGTACAGAGTTCAAGTACTCTTCATAAGTGCGCCTAAACGAAACATGATTGCAAAATATCTTTGACACTTGAACAAGAAACACATGCATTAGGTAGTAAAAGAGGTAAAAGAAAATCTATAACAAAAAGAGAAGTATCTTAGGTATACCTTTTGTGAAACGAATAACTCGGCCTATATATACAACTTTTTGTAAAATAAAACAATCATGTACAACTCTAAACAAATATTTCTTTCCAAACTACCAAAATACAAAGTCATTCGCAACAGGGGAAAAAATATCTTCCAAACACCAGGAAAAAAAAAAACCACCAACGTAACATTTTAATCTTTTATAAATTTCAAACATAATCTAATTAACCATCTTGGTTTCAAGAATCCTCATTCAACCGTAGCCCAATTCACTTGGGTCTCTATATCCATCCTCATTGCAAATGTTAGGAGGCATGCATTGGGGTAAAGGTTTTCACTGCTTTTAATGATCCTAAATAGTAAGTATCCCTTGGTTTTACCCTAACGACATGCTCCCATCCCTTATCATTCTCATCTTCTACATAAAACACTTGTTGTGCTTGAGATGAAAAGATATATGGATCATCCTTTAAAGCCTCTCCTTCATGTATCCTATGTTAGAAATTTAAAAGAGTGAAACCTCTTTTATCCTTACTTCGATCCCGTGAATTCGCATTCACCCAATCACATCGAAATAATACCACTGTATACTTAGAATAATAATCTAACTCAATGATATCAACAATTTTTCCGTAATCTATTTTGCTATTAGCTTCCACCATAACCCCAAAATTTTGAGTTTTCTTTGACTCATCCCTCTTTTGAGTGTGAAGCGATATCCATTAGTGATAAATGCATTCATCCTGTTAATAATTGGGTGAGGACCATCAGCAACGGCTCTGAAGGATTTGATTCAGGCTCATCAAACTCCACGTTTGACACCTTAGTTACACATCGGAAAGGTAATAGCAATACATAGATGAGGCCAATGAGATAATGTAGATTATACAAATAATAGCGTCATAACCTCATTTGGGTTGGCAGCATCATTTCTTTGTGGTCCCTTAAAAACCGTTTTCACTCCTTGAAAATACCTCGAGCAAAAAGTTATACACTTTTGGGCACTATACCCTTCTGCTATTGAACCCTCACGTTTTTCCCAATTACGTACAAGGGCTTTCAAGGATGCCAAAACCTATATCAAACACATGCATATGAGCACATGAATACATATTTGGAGTTAATAATTTATATTTAAAGCGTGAATTCTAACCTTTCAATTGGATGCATCCACTTATATATAACTGGCCCTCCAGGCTTTGCTTCCTCAGTTAAGTGCACAATTAGGTGTACCATAATAGTGAAAAAACTAGGTAGGAATAGTTTCTCCATTCTACATAGTGTCACAACCACATTAGCTCCAGTTTCATCTAACTTCTTAATAGTAAGCTCTTTGGCACATAACTCCTTCATAAATGCCGATAGAGCCCAAATAATATCCACAAGAGTATTGTCTTTTGTCACCCTTATGTAATCGGAAACAAGTCTTGCATAAGAATGTGACAATCATGGCTTTTCAAATTGAACAACTTATGTTCCTTCAAATTATAACACAACGGAATATGTTACTTGCATACCCGTTTGGGACTTTTAGATGCTTTAAAACACTAATCAGTCATGTCTTCTCTTCAGATGACAAAGTATAAGGAGCGCTTCGTAGTTCGTATTTGAGGTAGTAGAATGGGATGAAGTTCTGGCCTTGTTTCCATGACTTGAAGATTTTTTCGTGCGTTTAAGTTATCTAGATTTTCCTTAAGGGTCAATAATATTCCCAACAAATTATCACATACATTCTTCTCAATCTGCATCATGTCTAAGTTATGATAAAGAG
>JAKOGI010000215.1:365000-460000 GCA_029747015.1 Carnegiea gigantea
CCGACATGCTAGATCAAGTAATTCAATTACATCCTGATACACTTAGATACAAAGATCCAATATATTGTACTATGTCATTGTGGTGCACTAGACTATTAACCTAGACAACACTCATTAACTAAAAACCCAAAAACATTAAGACTTCCAAGGTGAAGGCATCACAATCCAAAGGCTCTGATCCAACCTCTAGTGTGATTGTTCTTTTGGTGAATGCATAAGAAAGTTTGAGCTATGTAAGGTAAGTAGATTTGCCACCATCTTTTAAGAAGATATGATAACCTTGCTTAAAAAATTTTAGAAAACAATCCCCATGATCCCGAATGAGGATTAAATTGAATTAGTGAATAGTTTTACAATGAATGTGTGCAAAGAAAAACTTGAATCAACAATCATAAATTAAATGGTGTACACTAAAAGATTATCGACTATTGTATTCTTTATTGAACCCTCGTGGCTTATCTGAAGATGGTTCATCAATAACAACACCCAAAGATCCTTCGTTTTGTTAAGGTTTGTTGAAGGCTAGTTCAAAAAGAGTTCATTATTAAAGGGATGGTACCTAGAGGTGAAAGTTAGAGAAATGAGGGAAGAAAGATGGAAGACAGAACCTTCACTCTTAGCAAAGGAAGAAGAGAATTGCTTGTCTCCCCTTAAGGGGCAGGGTCACTCCTCTTATATTATAGATAGGAGAGGAAAAAAATCCTGCTAGGTTTTGTGGAAACGGCATAGGTGGTTCACAAGATCTATTAGAGGAATGCTCAAATACAGAAAACTAGCTACAATAAATCTTAGTAGCCTAGCCATGGCGGGATTGGCAACCACTGAAGTAGGGACCGTGTTGTATGGGCAAGTTTGGTGCTGCTAAGGGCTAGGGATTGGGGAATTCTATCTTCTACCTGATTTTTCCTTCAACAGCTAGCCTGACAACTACTGGCAGGGTACAACATGGCCACGCCAACTCTAGGTAATAGCTGAGTTAAAAATTTCTTATGGAAAGATGTTATTGCAAGCTAATGCACCACTTTAAAGGTTACATCCCTATTATTACCTATGCAAGGTCTAAGGTTTAACCCTCTATGCTAGTAATTTGTGTAAAACCCATGTTTTAAACCTATGTTGAGTTAATTTTTTTTTCATATTTTATACCCTTTAGTGATACAAGATTCAGAAGATTTTTTTTAAAAAAATGTATTAGAATATTTTTAGTTAGAGCTTGCATCCTTTCTAATGGGAATGAATAATTCAACCACTAATAAGGATAGTAGGTGTTGTCATCAGACTCTTATGTACTCAACATGCAATATGTTGCTAGTCTATGGCATATAGACAGATCTATAAAAACCCCAACTTTGACCGAGGCCAAGTAGGGCAAAAGGCAATATATGCTATGCTAGGAAGAACGCATGCAAGTGTCCTAATTATCAAAGGCTTCTAGGAATGCACATACTCATATAATGTCATACAAGGAATAGAACTGTGTCGTGTGAAAATGTATGTCTATAAAGTCAACGTAAAGGTAAGACGTGCCTATTTTGAGAAGTTCATGAACCATGGGATTTGTGACCCCGTAAGATAAAAGAAAAGGATTAATCTATTTTGTTTGTTTTGAGGATTTAATTCACCTCAAAATTTTTGGTCTGTACGATAAAAGAAAAACTTTTCAGTGTCTCTGTGTGTGCTCCTGTTTGTGTTTCTATCTATTTGAAAGAAAGTAAGGTGTTAACAAACATGTTGTACTATTGAAAAATATAAGAGGACAATGCATTGGAACATAAAGGAGTTCTTAGTAATGGCCTCCCACCTTCAGGGACGAAAGTAAGGGTCGATGCTTGGTACTAACTGAAGTAGGGTTGGCCGCATGCTTCTAGGGAATATCTCTACGTAATGGGGCGAGAGTTTCATTCATGCAACTACTACCCTTCTTTCTCAATTTTCAACCCCTTACTTTTCAATGTTATCCATTTGACTCAAATCAAGCTCTAAGTGAATCCAATTTAGGTCATTCTTTCTCCTTAAAGTTAATTTTCATTATATTTGTTCAAGTTTGTGCTTGAGTTTATGAGCTTTTAACCCTTTGGATGATTTAGGTGCTTTTGTTGTTTGATGTAACATTGCCATATTTGTGAAATTACGAGCAAATGTATTGTTGTTGTTGCTAGATTAACATCATAAAGTACCATTAGAAGTGAAATCTAGCTCAATTTTCTGTATTATTCATGTTCATAGGGTTTGTTTTAAATCATCCTTAGGGTTTGCACGCCTTATTCCTAATTTAGATGTGTACGCTCATTTCTTCATGGATTTTACTTTTTGAAAGTTCAATTCATTTTGTAGATGCATGATGTGGATTATATGTGATCACTAGGGCATGTTATACTAAAACCAGTTGTATTCAACCTGGATTGGGTGATTTTGTTGTCTATTATAGCAGTGGATGTTTAAAATAGAGTTACCATGTATCTATGATGTCGTTACAATCTTTCATGTAAATCATGGCCATTTGACCATGTCTGATTCACTTTCTGCGTTTAGTTCAGCATCGCCTGAATCTTGCCCCCTAGGCATTTTGTTGTTAACAGTTAACCAGATCACTAATCTCCCTGCTAGTAGACCTTAACAAAGTCATGGTGATGATTGTTTATAGGAAGATGGCTAAGGGATCTAATCTTAGGTTGCCATGTATTGGTTTTACACTCACAAATGCTATGAACACATTTGTACCACAGTGGTGAAGGGTGTGGTATGTCCCTTTTTCTTTATGTTGTATATGTTGGAACCTTTTTCTTTCTTTTTTTTAATCGTATATATGGTGTGCATATAATTTGCAGGAACATGTTTTTATAAAGGTATATGGATCAGTATAGAAGATCCATATGCTCTGCTAATTACACTATAAGAATGCCAAATGATTGTTCAAAAGTGTCCATTTCTTCCTTTTCATCACCTTGTGCAAGGATGTGAGGAATTCCTACCAAGTGCCAATAAGAACCTTATTAGGCCTGTTTTGGTACATGACCAACACTTTTCGCCTGCCTATAGGGGAGATAATAGTGACCCCTATGACTTTTGTTCATTGACTAGTCTCACCTTCGGCAAGGTGGCTTAAGGTATGACATTATGCTCAAGATGACCGAGGCAAGTTAACTAGAGCACTCGACCCTATGTTTCCTTGTGTTGTGGAATGGGCTAAAAAGATAAACTCCGTCTTGTGCTCTCTGCTGGAGGTGTCTCGATGGGTAGGAGATGCCGATGCTAATAGCAAATTTAGCTCTTTGCCGCTTCACTGATGAGGTCTATGTTCTTTGCAAATAGAGCGAATTGGGTGAATTTCCAATTATTTTGTAACCTAAAGGATGTTTGGCGCTTAGATCGGTTAGATAGGGAGCAAGTTGTGCATGCTACTCTTCTTTCATCTTTTAAAAACTTGTCCATTAGTTTTAGAAATGAAAATGTGAAACTAACAAGGGGCAGATGATAGGTTATGGAGGCCAGCTTAGGTGGCTTTTGGCGAGCGCCTGAGGTATAATTCTTTTTTTTTTTTTTCCCTAGTACTTGCTAGTTAGTTTGTGCTTTTAGAAGAATTTATTTTTACATTCTTTTATACAACCATGGTTTATCAAATACTTAATAGGTATGTGCCTGGAATCACATATCCCTTAATATGTCACTATGATGGGGCATTAGAAAAATATGCTGATTGAGTAGGGTTTAGGAAACTTAAAATATGTTAACTAGCTTAAGTGTTGCTTGGTATGATAGCTGATGAAATTAGTAAGCTCTTTAGTTTTTGTTTTTTTTTTCCCTTTGTCTAGTCTTTTACTCCTTTGTAAGCTCTCTAACTGTTTTCTTCATTTCATAAGTTACTTAGACCGTTTGCTTTTGGGTTGAAAACCAACCAACTTTCACTTAGTGAGGCCAAATATTCCATCAGTACAAAGCATTGCTACTTAGCCCATTTGGGCAAGTCTGCTATTTAAAGAAGAGGGTGACTAGGCAGGTTGTGTCAAACTTGTCTTTCCACCTCATTCCTAATGATCTTCTCCTTTCACCAATTTTGGTTGCCACTCGTAAGTTAGAAGATGTGCAACATTTGAGGGGTAGAGACTCTTGCTTGCATTTTGTTCATGTCATGGACTATTTTGGCATTTATTGCTACTCGCTTAATGTGTTATTTGATCTCTTCGGTAGGATATGAAGTATTATGATTGACTTCTCTCTCATGTCTATGAAACTTTGCTATTCTTGTATTTGGACTCATCAGTGAGGGTTGCATCCCAATGCTTCCTTCAAAGGTGCAATATGTGGATACCTTAGGAGTGGAGCACAAAGCTAAGATAGATGACATGAGGGATGAAGAAATCCCTAAGTTGCAGTAAGGGCGTTCTCATCCTAGTTAGGGAAAGCAGGAATTCTATCCATGTTTCAACACCTTTACAAGTTGTTTTACTAATATTAGAATGCAATTTAGGTATAATGAAATAGGAACTACATTATGATAATGACGTTGTCTCATCTTAAATGAATTGTTCGGTACCTAGTGGAAATCATTTCTTATATAGGTGGAGATGTTTAACAGGTATGTCTTTCTCTTTCTTAAACCCATTTGCTTAATTGTTTAGGTTCCAACTTCATTTGTTATATATTCAAAGCACGTTGTTCATTAACGAAGTCGTGTTTACTCTGTACCAAGCCTTTAGTTGTGGCAAGTTCGGATGAGAGGGTGTTCTCAAGAAGACTAGGCCATCTAATATTCCCAGCTCTTCTAGTGGTAAAGTGAGTGCCTCAATGGCCATTGCGAGTTACCAGAGGACGGTTTCACCATACCTAGCATTACTTTGAGATTTCTCACTATTCATGGAATGACCTATTCCCACCTCTACCTTATGGCTTCATAACTTCTAGGTGGTCCTTGGAGTAATTACCCTCAGGTTGAGAGATTTGCTTAGATGATGAGTGAGGGGAAGGAATGCCCACTTGTTTATCGTATGTTTGAACTTGTCACTTGGTAGCTGTGTGAACTTTTCTAATTTGTCACACATTTGTTTAAGATATTTATGGTTTGACTTACTATATGCTATGATTTTTAGTGAACTTATTTACAAATATAGTGTGCATTCTCAATAATAGGCCTAAAGTTTTATTGATTAAAAGAGGGAAGACTAGGTTAACCGTAGAAGAAAAAAGAAGAAAAAAAGAAATAGGCTACATGACCTATTCCTCTACAAGTTTCATGAAGAAAAATATAGGTGTGCCCAACTCAAAGGGGGTACAAAAAGAAAGAAGAGAAATAAAAATAATTGGCATTTTCCTGGTTGTATGCAAAAAGGTATACAACAAAATTAGAGAAGTTCACAAATCAATCAAGCTTTGCAAATTTGGAAACCCCTAAAAAGTAAGAAAATATTATGGACCTCTAGATTTAAGGAAAAGGAAAGTGTGAAGAAGGTAAGTTGGAATTGGATAGAGATAGAGGTTAGCTGCTAGGGTCTAGTGGGACCCAGGTTTGAGCCTTCTTTGTTGAATATTTTGGTTTAAGAAATGTGGCATACAATGAAACATTGATAGATGATTGGTGCTAGAATAGGTTGCCTTTAAAACAAAGGTTTGAGTGTCTTAGGTTCAAATTATATTTTTTCTTTAAGAGAAATGACATTTTACCTCGATCTTATTCATACTGCCACTGAGTTTTAAGATCCCACCTTCAAGTGCTCGGGTTCAATTACAATGAAATTGGTCATCTTGTAGAGGAGCTTACCACTATTTTAGGTTCATTTGAGCCTAAAGAGGTGATAGTTCCTTTGCTTGATGTCGATTTCATAATCTTATCAAGCATACCTTAGCTTGAATATAGAGGAGGTGAAATAAGCTACTAAATTTGATTTCACAAGTTCATCCCTATCTCATGCAGGTCACTGGAAGGTTTGCTCTTAAGTATAAAGACGATTACCACACCAATACAAAGCGCACAACCTTTGCTATTTGCTCTTGAGTCTAATGCTCCTTGTTGAGACAGTAAGAAAGGTTTTTTACATATGCCTATCATGGGTACCGAGGCCCTTGCATACGACAATCCGTTACATAACTTTAGTGGAAGTCCTTTTCTTCCGTATGTAAATCTTATACTTTTAGTCACTCACTTCATATTTTCTTTGCTCTTTGTGCATAATATTAACTTGGGATTATGCGTACAAGTACAGATGAATTCTTGATTGCTTCAACCAGA
Organism: Carnegiea gigantea; assembly: GCA_029747015.1. NCBI lineage: Eukaryota > Viridiplantae > Streptophyta > Magnoliopsida > Caryophyllales > Cactaceae > Carnegiea > Carnegiea gigantea. The sequence goes on from JAKOGI010000215.1 coordinate 371,224, forward strand.
CATGCTACCTACTCCACATTCTAATCTGAACGACTTAGGGCCACCATGCCTAGTGCTCCCTTTGTCAGTCCAACATACTTGAAGTGGATGAGGAATCTAGAGATCGTGTTATGATTTGAGTTAAGGCCAGAGTTCAACTATGGTGGCAAAATACCTTGTGGATGTTGTTCCAGGAAGAAGGGCCATATTAAGAAGTCTCGTAATCTTATGTGGGTTAGGAAAGTTAATGAAAGGACTAGAATTGATATGAAAGAGAGGATAGATTAGTAGTTATCTTTATCTATGCCTTACAAGTATGTTATGTTTTAATTAATATCTTCGATTTAAAATTTAAAGCACTTTGGATAAATCCTGTAAGGATACTTGGGATGTTTATGCTTTCTTAGTATTTTAATACATTGTAATGGAGTTTCCTTATTGCTAAAGAGCTTATTATTATTATCGTTTATGTTGGTTGGAGTTTGTTACTTGGACTATTTAGGCCTTGTTATCTTTTTAGTTTTCAAATTCTATTTTTTCCCTATCTAGTAGCAGTATCATTGCCAATGTGATCAAAAAAAAAAATTATCAGTTTAGGTTGGCCAAAGGTTAGCCAAGGTTGGTCTAGATCTGGCCGCAGGACGCTGGGCCTACTCTTTTGTTGGGGTTTCATTCTGTGTTGTTTTTGTTGTATTGTTAAAAGTAAAATTGTTTGAGTTAGGCCATGTATACAAGCTAGGTGAATTCATTGCAATTAATCTCTATGAGTTTGAATGCTCTATCAATGTAGATGCCTTTTATCATAGTGTAGAGACCTGTATTGCTACTGGAATTTACCACATCAGTCTATTTCTAGATTCTTCTCTCTTTTAGTACATGATCACTAACTTTATGTCGACGCCTTTCACCCGTGACTTGAATACAAAGGATATACGTTGTCGATATTGGTGTAAAGATGCTAGTGTTTGTTCTTCAGTGCCAGTTGGTTGATGTCGGGCCTGTAACTAATTAGTTTCATATAGTTAACATTCCAGTGCAATTTGTAGTGAGGGAATTACTATCTTTTACATGCAAAACTAACTACATCCCATACACTAGGGAGAAAGTAGTGTCACTGATGGAATGTATTACGGAAGTGCAATTTCCCTATAGTGCAAATGCTAATTTGTTAGGTAGTCTTTATATGCTAAAATTTCTAGAGATTTTTGTCTTACATAGTTAAAATTTCATAATTAGTTCATGTTTTGGTTAAATTGTGAAGTTTGTGTGATGTTATTACTTCAATTTGCTTCAACATCTTCCTAAATGTAATGTACGGTTTAGGTTTGGTAATTTTAGTAAAAATGCGATATGTTGGTGGAATGAAATGCTAAAGTTTGAATGTATTATTAGTTTATGAAATTTGTAAGAATAGAAATATATTTGTAGAAATTTATAAGTAAACGTATAAAATTATTGCATTTTATATGTCGAATGTGAAATTAGGTGGAGTTAAAATGAATAATTTATATAAATGGGCATGATTTAAAGGAAATAATTGTTAATATTAGACGATGTATTTCAATGAGATTTTTGGCATAAAGTTGAAGCTATAATATGGGTTTTATGCTAATGTGAAATTAGTAGAACATGAATATATAAAAAGTTTAATGTACGTACATTAGCATATATGTTTACATATTCAATTATGTAGCTTATGTAATGCATGTTTCTAATGACATATATAGTAAAATGGATTGACATGTATGTGTTTTTATGGATTCATTAATGTTGTGTTTGAATATTGAAATATATGTAATATATAATTGAAAAGCTTATATAATTATAATTATATAAATTAAAATTAATACTAATCCAATAACTTTCATGTATATTGTTGCTTGAGCAGAAAATGAATGGCCCTCCACATTGTTCGTGGATGTATAATAGATTATTGCCTTATCGTAATAGTTATATATAAGAATTTCTAAATGGTGTAAATCAATTTGATACATTTGCACATAGGCAAGCAGAGTTCCAAAGTAGGGGGAAGTATAGTTATCCATGTGCAAAGTGTAGAAATAGAGCGTACTTAACACCCGATGAGGTAAAGATGCACCTGATGTATAAGGGTTTTGTGAAAGAATATTGGTATTGAATAAGCTATGGAGAAGTAGAATCTGAATAATATTATTTTGGATATTCTACTAGCGAAATGACCGAAGCTGGTGGTTCAAGTCATACTAATCATGACTACAATGAATGCTACATAGATCTTATGGAGTATATGGTTGGTGATGCCATATTGGCAAATCAAAATGTAAGGAATGAAGAGCCAAGCACTTATGAAGAACTATTCTATAATATGGCTTAACCTGCTCAACAGCCCTTATATGATGGCTGTCTACACACAGTGAGCTCTCTGCTGTTATTCGGCTATTGAGTATCAAGTCTGATTATAACATGTCACAAAATTATTTTAATGAAATTATTCAATTAATGAAGGAGATGTGCCTACCTAACAACCGTGTGCCGAACAACTGTGGTCAAGCATAGAAGGTTGTTAAAGATCTCGGCAACGAAGTGATACACATTAATTATTGCCGTAAAGGTTACGTGGTCTTCTTTGAAGAGGACTTGAACCTCGATGCATCCAAGTTTTGTGGGCATTCGAGATAGAAGAGGCAAATGTCGCAACAAAGGAATCAAAGTTCATTACCATATACGAGGATGCATTATTTGCCATTGAAACCTCGACTTCAAAGGCTGTATGCATCAAGAAGCACTGCATAGCACATAAGATGGCATTATGAACATCAATGTAAGGATGGTGTTTTATGTCATCTATTAGATGGCGCACTGTGGAAACATTTCGATAACAAGTACCTTGATTTTGCTACAGAGCCTTGAAATGTTAGGCTTGGGTTATGTGCAGAATCCTTGCACTTTATCTTCAAGGTCTTATTCTATTTTGCTGATGGCGGTTACATTTTATAACCTTCTCTTCTGAAATGTGTATGACCACGCCATTTATGTTCCTCAGTAGTGGATCCCAAGCCCTAAAAATCCCAAGAATAAAATGATGCATATTTGCAACCTCTTATTAATGAGTTGGAGGAGTTATGGGATGTTGGAATTAAAACGCATAACATATCTACCAGTAAGGCATTTCAAATGAAGGCTGCACTTATGTGAACTGTCAATGATTTCCCGGCATATGGAATGATGTCTGGGTGGAATAAAAATGGTCAATTGGCTTGTCAAGTATGTATAAAACAACATAAGGCTTTGAGACTCAAGAATGAAGATAAATTCTCATGGTTTGATTGTCATTGGTGTTTCTTACCAAGGAATCATGTATTTCGATGAAATAGAACTTCATTTAGAAAGGGCATAACTATTACAGGGGGTCCTCCTCGATGCATACGTGGGGAACATCTTTATACTGAGGTGGAACACTACCTAATGGTAATGAAAGACAGTGACTTTCAAATACATAGATTTAAGAAAAATGAGCATAATCGGATGAAGAAGAGCATATTCTGGGAGTTGCTTTATTGACAACACCAGTTGCTCTGACATAATTTAGAAGTGATGTACATAGAAAAAAACTTCTTTGAAAACTTCATTAATACTATTATGGATGTTCTTGGAAAAACAACGGACTATGTCAAATCAAGAATAAATGTCGCAGATATATGTGATAAGGAATAATTACATTTGTAACAAGGCCCAAATGACAAAACGGTTAAACCAAAAGCTATGTTCGTTCTTGCTATGGATAAAAGAAGAGAGCTATGTGAATGGATGAAGGGACTTAACATGCCTGATGGATACTGCTCTAATTTAAGGAATACTGTGGACCCCAATGAAGCAATGTTTAACAATATGAAAACTCATGATTGCTATGTGTTCATGGAGACTCTGTTACTGATTCATTTGGCGCTCTCTCGGATGATGTGTTAAAACCTCTGATTGAAATAAGTCAGTTTTTTAAGAATTTCTACTCCACAACACTATGAGAGGATGTGCTTGAGAAAATACATTAGAACATTGCCATTACTTTATGTAAGTTGGAGACGATATTTTCTCCAGGCTTCTTCAATGTGATGGAGCACTTAACGGTATACTTGGTAGAAAAGGCACTACTTGGTGGTCTTATACAGTACCGATGGATGTATTCATTTGAAAGGTAGAGTATATTATATTTGATAGAAATGGATTTAAACAACTAAACTATGTGATCACGTACAGGCCATTGCTTAATATTATTTTGTTAGGTACTTCGGTCGTTTAAAGAAAAAGATAAAACAACAGGCATATCCTGAAGGTTCAATCGCAGAAGCTTACTTAGAATCTGAAATGACGTTTTTTGCCTCCTATTACTTTGGCTCTAATATGACCCCCATGTGCAATAGATGTCGAAGAAATGAGGATGGCGATAAAATATTAACCATGTCCTACCTCTATCTGTGTTTGAGTCGTAAGGAATCGCTATTGGGAAGGAAAGATCAAGGTATCTCATAGATGCTTAATATATTGCTGCTTATCTTCACATGCTATTAAATTGTGATGAAGTTAAGCCTTATATTGGGTGAGTGCTACCTTTTAACAAGATAAGTTGCAATTGAGTTTATGCTTCAAAAAAGTTGTTAATTTATAATGTGTATAAAATGTCACAGAATTTTCACAAAAGAAGTTTGAACTCCACATCCTAATGTTATTGATGCTGATGTTGATATCATCACTCAAACTAATTCTGAAGATTGATTTAGTCAAAATGTAAGTAACTGAATTTATTTGCTTAAAATTACTTAGACACAATTAGCTATATTGTATTAACTAAAACCATATCCTCCATCACTTTAGGTGCATTACATTCAACTATTCGATAGTCAAAACATTTTACTTGACACAATTGGCCGCAAAGCCTAACATGTGTCAACGTGAACTGCATATAGAGTTATTGGATTGAAATTCCACACAGAAGTGTATAGTGTTGGGAAGATAAACGTACAATTATGGTGTTGGTGTACGTGGGACTAGAGAAGGTGATATTAAAAATAATTGTTATGGCATACTTAAAGATATTATCAAAATTGAGTATGTAGATGAACCACTTAAAAGATGTGTGCTATTCAGTTGTGAGTGGTTTGATTTCACATTGAATCATGGGATACAATCTCATAAACTAAGCAAACTTGTTGAGGTTCATTGCATAAGGAGGTACAGAAAGTGCGATCCATTTATCTTTCCAAACACTGCATCACAAGTATACTTTGTGTCACATCCAGATGGGTCAAGGGATCGGATCAATTGGATTGTAGTCATACCAACCAAACCAAGAGCCAGAGTGGATAGGGAATACACTCTACCCATTGCTTACCAACAAAAGGTCATGACGACACTCGTTGAGTGTGTGAATGATGTTATCCCTATATCATTAGTGGATGGAATTGCACCATCGGAAGAGTTTCATGATGATATGGGTTTTCATTTAATCAAGTAAATGATGACATAGATGAGGCAGGAGAGGATGACGGTGATGAAGATGGTGAGTGGGATGATAGGAATAAAATGAATGAAGAAGAGAGAGATGTACATTTATATGATGATGATGATGACGACAACGATGATCAGAATGATGATAAGGTTGGGGGTGAGGAAGATGATGAAGATGGCACAGATGCTTATGAAATGTTATATATTTCAATGCTTACCATTAATGTAATGCAAATGTGTATGAATGTACTTCTATTATAAGTGTTAATTTTGAAACTTGATATTCAACTATTGTGGTGTGTAACTAAATTATTTATTTGTAAAATTATTATTTGTACTTGTATTTGTTGTCAACTATTTTAAGTATGGATTCCACCCCTCATCATTGTAAGTCCTCTACTCGAGGTCGAGGAAGAGGGTGTAGGAGCTCCAGCGCACATCCCAGTACAATGGACATTGATTCACCTTCCTCCCATACCCCTCACATGCCAGGTGCTCTAGGAATAATTTCTACTCAATTAGAGGTAGTTCCTATAGGGTCTTTCACTCCACATATGCCATACATTACTAACTAGACATTTATTTCCTAACAAGTTGCCTATAACATTTTAACCAACACCCCTGTTCCCAACATTGTCAACCGTACTCCCCAAATTGTTGACCCTAACTCTAACCAGTCATAACAAAACATTGGAATTGGAGATTGTGAAGCACAGTTTAGTAATAGGAGCACTCGACCAAAGAAATATATTGTGCCAGATGGTAACAGGTAAGTGGTAAAATTGTTATGTGTTTTGTACTTCAAGTATCTTGTGTAATTTACATTAATTTGATGTTTTCTGTTGAAATAGGTTTCTCCCAAATGAAGGTGTTGCTTATACGGTTTCTCAAATCTTCCAAAGCAAATATGATGCCCCTTTACCTTTTTGAGGTAAAGTGCCTAAACAAGTTTGAGATTTGCGGTTTAGAGATTTCAAGGTAACTATAGTTATTGCATATGAACACTTTGTACGTACTTGATTCATTATTATGGCATTATTTGATGTATTTGTTTTTTTCTTATTTGTAGAAGTGGTTCATTTGAGATCCTATCCATAAGGATCGAATAGGAAAAAATTTTGAAAGCTGAGGCAATGCACATTTGAGGCACTTCCTCGGCAAGGAACAGAAGTACAACAAGCAGTCTGCATGGCTCGGTGATGAGCAATGGAGCGCACTCTAACAGCCTTGGGCAAACAAATTGTACAAGAAATTTTGTGAAAAGCCCAAAAAATCGGCTTGGTGACCCAGCTAGTCTTGGACCATCTCTTCACACCTGTGGCTCGATCCCTATGCATGAGCATAGGAAGCGTCTAGTAACTAAATATACATCTTACAACTTCTTCTAGTTATTTGATTGGTTATGGTGGTTGACATGATTTTTTGAATTTGTTTGACATGTGGAGAGACCAACTTGGGACAGAGCCAACAATTGTTGAGTTATTCGTCCGCACTCATAAATTTCAGGGCAAAGAGGATAGACTTTGGGTTGATAAGAAATCACAACAAATATATATAAGTTATTCTCAATGGTTAATCTTCATTAGTGGTTCATACACTTTTATTAACTATGATATATTTGATTTTTGCACATGTTGTGATATTGTAGGAATCCTATGAGCAAGAATTTCAAAACATCGTCAACTCTCAAGGGACCTCAAATGGCAGTTCCTAGGATCCATCTGAATCTCTTCCAAATCCAAACAAGCTGTGGGTGAAGGCATATACGAACAAAAAGGGTTATACTTACGGCACTGGAGATGAGGTTGTCAACATTAGAGAGTCATCCAACTTCAGTCGCTCTCAATCAACTGATATAGTAAATTTAAACATCATTTGCATTTGAGTCATTAATAGAAAAATCATGCACAATGTCACATTAGGATGAGTTAAGTCATTCTCACTAATGTATACTTCACATGCATGATTTTTTGTAGGTACATGTTAGGTTCCATCCCAATAGGAGTTGAATAATTTAAGGGGTATTGTGATCAACTTGGGGGTGAGCTTAGTAGACAAGTTGAAATGTAATAGGTGCATGTGGAGAAATGTAAGTGATTAAAGTAGTCCACCTAAATGATGAGTATGAATTAGCAAATGGCGGCTTTTTTCCAACTGCAACAAGCTTCCAGTTTGGGCTCCTAACCTCCCTTCACAACCCCCGCAGAACATGATGAGGAGAATGAGGATGAGGATGAGGATGAAAAGTATGATGAGACTCACCTCAAAGATTGACCCTTGACTTGCTTGCTTCTTCCCTCTCTATTCCTTGCTTATACATATATTTGTATTTCCATCTCTACTTTACTCTCTTGACCATGGTTTGTTAAGTACACTTACATCTTCAACCATTGTATGAATTTGTGATGAATTGTGATGAGACACCTGAAAGAATTTGGTTTGTATGTGATGTTTGGCTTCGTTATTGATTGAGATTTGTTGAAAGCGCTTCGAGTGAAGCATTGGTATCGAAAGTGTTGTTCTTGATGTATTTTCTTGCAAGCAATAAAATGTATTTGTAATGTTGGATAGTTGCGAAAACAAAAATTTTATTAAAACAGGGGCAAAAATAGCAACGGACAGACGACGGAAGGTCTGCCGTGCAGAATTTTTTTCTTTTTATTAAAAACTGATGTGGCGTCAGAATGGGATTTCCATCGCTGATTCTGTCGCTGGTGGCAACGGAATAAAGATTCCATCGCCGACTTGTGCTCCTTCGGTTCCCTCCATCTCTACCCTGGCGACGGAATTTCTAAATTCCGTCGTTGTGTCCTCAGCAACGACAAAAAAAGTGACAGTTCATTTCCATCGCTAATTCCTTTGCTGGATTCAAAATTCTATCGCTAAACTGCATTTTTTCGTGGCTGATTCTGCTGATGAATAGCCTTTTTTTTGGTAGTTTTCTAACTCCCTAGAACATCTAAATATAGTCCTAGACTCAAAAGCCCGCTTAACAAGTGACTTGGGCACTTCTCCAATAGTAAGCTTAATCTTGGCCATCGAGGGTTGTCCACGTGCTGCTGGGGTGTCTGCCTTCAACTTCATCTCTTATCAGCTCGATGGAGATAAATCCTTGATTGGTAATAGCGAAAACCTAATTCAATCCTTGTGGTTTATTCTATTACTGTCCAAAGTGTAGTCCCAGTCCATTATGATTTTCATCGATCAATCATTTTGTTGTGGACACTTCTTTAGAAGATCTCTTGTCTTCTTGTAAGAAGGCATCATTGTTAAAAATCTCAAAAGCCCAGTAGCACTTTTCGTAGAAAATGCTGATATTTTGGTTCTGAAAAGCCATACTATAAATACCACTTTTTCAAAAATCATTCATTTAATCTAGGGGTGTAAGTAGGGAGTGTGTATTGATATATTCCCTTGTTAGCTACGTGCTTTTTGAGTTTCATTAGTCTGATTGCTAGTTGAATTTTGTCTTGATTGGGCTCCTAACCTATCTTAAATAGTAAGAAAATTCGTCACGATTTAACCTCAAAAAAAGTTTGGTTTTATTCCATGAGTGCCATAAAAGGAGTCCATGTTTCCGATCATGAAATCTCAAATTTTATAAAACACCCAATGATAAAACATATGACTAAATTTGTTCAAGTGAGTAAAGATCAATTGTATTCCTCAAGAATGGCTAAGATCAGGTAAGGAAGATCTTTGTCTTGACCTTCTTTACTTTCTGGATTAACTTTGCTAATTGGAAGAGGCTTTTACAAATTTTCCTAATGGGTCAAGACCATGAGGCTTACAATACAGTGTCCTGGCCTCCAATATAAAACATGCACACCATTGGCACTGAATAGTAGAGAAGCCTATTGACCAGTACACCCTTAAAGAGCATCAGAGATTGCAAAACAATTACAAGACACTTAATGTTTTATATTTTGCTTTATATGCTAATGGTTTCGGAAAAATATCTACTAGTGAATAAGGCACTGAAGTGTGGAACACTTTAGCTACTACATACGAGAGCACAAGCTACTTAAGTTCGAGAATCAACGATAAGCACCTATATACACCAATATGAGCTTTTCTATATGCATCCTAGTGAAGGTGTAAAGAAGATGCACACATGATTCATTGACATCATCAACAACCTTATCTCTCTTCGAAAAGTCCACGAAAATGAAGAGAGCTAAGGAAGTTCCGATTTTGGCAATAAGTTTTAGGCAATGACCAAAAATTGCCATTGCAATAACTATGGTAAGCCTACATTCTTCTTGTCGTTATGTAAGCTTGTTGCTAAAGACATATTTTGTGGTTTCCCTCCTAAAAAAGTTGTCTCCCACCCTTTACGGAAAAATATTTTTTTTATTGCATGAAGTAAGTCGTTCCCATAAAATTTTCGGGTTAGCCTCCACGGCGCTGTGCATTGTCGAACTCTCCTAATTTTAATAATAAAAATAGAGACCCCCAAGTTAAAAAAAAAAATAGCAAACCGTTTTGAAGCATCCAAATAGTCAGAAACCCTTTTTCGGTCTCGCATAGAGTCCTTGTCCATTGTGCTCTGGTTATGGTTAACCGTGGCATCATCTCCTTTTTCCCTTTCTTTAGTTCTAAGCTTGACTCATACCAAGTTTCTTCAAAAGTCACAACTCATTGGTCCCTTTTCGATGTCGTTGAAATTCCTGATACTATGGCAGTGATGAAGCCTTAGATTTTTTTTTTTTTGGGGTCAATTTTCTAACTTGTCCATTTGTTTTGCTTAATTTGGGTGTTAATTTCGGTAGTGATGAAGCCAAGAATTTTGGAGAGAGGCTCAAAAACAATATGAATTTTTGGATACACAACATGAAGTTAATAATGATTCTTTGACTATCTTTTTGAAGTATCTATGTATTTTGACCTAGAATTAAAATTACATGGATAGATGACACAAATTTACAATCGAAATTGACAAAATAAACTCATAAATTAACAACGGAAGAAAATTAGCTTAGAAATTAAAGGATTAAAAAACAAATTGAAGTCAACTAAGGTATTAAACTAATATTAGTAGAGTGTGAACTTACAAATTTGGAAAGGGAATGTAGGCCCACTCTAGCCATTGACTATCAGACGCCATGGCCCATGCCTAAGGCCGGCCATGCTGCTAATCGATAGCCAGTACGAACTGCTAGAGGTGCAATTTGTGAGAACACGAGTAGTGAGAAAATGGAGAGCAGAGGGGTTAGCATTTAGGTTTAGGACTTTGCATGTATGTCGAACAACCCATGAATAGCAGCTGGCAAAGGTAGTTAGGTGAGTTGCAAAGATAATGAAATTAAAACAATAAAATAAAACAAAGAATAAGGTGATTGGGGAGGCTCAAACCTACGACCTCGTGACATCTAAGAATTAGCAAGCATTCACGACAACCACTAGGGCACACCCATCTATTCGCATTTACATTTTATATTTATAAACCAATTTTTTAAAAGGTTGTCATGTACTATTTTTTTACGGGGAAGACAGTCAATTGACACCACTGACCCGCACTCGTGTCATTCCCTAATTTTGGTATAATTGGGGTTTTTCTTCAAGAAGCTCTTTTCCTTTCTTTGAATACAATGAATGACTGATTGCTAATTCTTTAATTAGATAGTTTCTGTGGATTTGTAGTCAGGAAAATAGATCTGGTTAGGGCTATAGTTGATTCACAAATCACTAAGGCATGTTAGGGCTTTTATTGTTTTTCTTGGAACCAACCCAATTATGCTAATGCCCTCTTTCATTTTTGTCCTGTCAAATTCATTGTAAAATTCAGTCCAATATGTATTCGATATTGTTCTACTAAATCCCTCATTCTTTGTCTAGCTAGTTTTCGTAATTTTCTTTTGTGCTGGCTATGAACTGTGCATTTGCATCTATGAAAAATCTCCTGTCAAAATTGGATATTAGAGGAAGGTCTTATTGCTTGCACTGCTCTCTGGCCCTATGATTTGGTTATTTGTGTAGACTATATTGAAGGGCGGGAAACTTGATGACATTCATTGAGTTTAAAAGCTAAGCATATGCAGATTTTTCTAATTTCGATATAATTTTGGGTATAATAGAGCTTGACGATTGAGGTTCTTTATTAGCGTTTAAAATAATTTATGTGGATTGTACATCAAGACCAAGGAGATTTCTCTTTTTCTGTATTAGTGAAAACTTAGTTGACAAAACGCCTTTTTACTCTGAGCCAATGTACCTGTTTGATTCTTAAAGGAAAGGACCCCCCTAAATTTTGTTTATCAATTAATTAATAGGTGGTTGAAGATGACGTTCTCATATTGATTTTACTTGAGGTGGTGGGTTTGCTTGAAACAATATAGAAAGGGAGTAAACATGTTACAACTTGTGAAAACTAAATGCTCTAATCTCAGGGAATTTGCTGATCAAATGAAATTAGTGTTGAAGTAGAGAATTTTCTAATGTGATGACATGGAAATATTATAATCCATCCACTCTGAATTATTTATTAGGTGACTAGTATAGACGAAGCAAATGCTATAAGTTTAGACTCATATATAAATACTGAAAATGATTTTGCTATTTGAATTTCTTATGAGTTTAATGACTGTGAAAGAAAGCGCTGTTGTCCATTGACTCACCCATAATGTGAATTGGATAATTGATTTTATTTGTGTACTTAATTCAATAGCTTAGTGTTTGACTCTTCCTCTTCATTCAAGAAAATTTGAGTTCTACTGATTTTGGTTATAATACAAATGCAAGTTAATGTATAGGTACCGTACGAGATGATATAAAATAGGTAATTGTTCATTAAAGTCATGAAAGCATAATAAAAATATGATGCTAACTTTATCGCACATTATTTTTTTACAAAGGCATTTTTTTTTTCATTTTCTTTAATTATTTTGTGTTATCATCTCTTTATATGTAGGTGATGCCTATTTATAGGCAGTGCAGAGTTTCTCATTGGATTGTTAAACATCAATTAGAATAGTTAGAGCTAGTTATCGTCTTAATTGCGCAAGGTTTGTTAGATACCTTATTATTCTTAGTGCGCACTATTTGTTGTACATGTTTACTCTTATCGTATATGGTTGAACATCAAGTTCAATGCAATCCCTTCATAAATCAGCTGGTAGTACAACAAATTAGTATATAAAAATAATTTTGATATTATGTGGTCATGTTCCTTCATTAACTATTACAGTATCTGTTGTTGAAGTTTAGACCAGTTATTGTTATCTATTATAACATAATCAAGGAAATAATTTTACTCTCTATTATGTTGGTTACTTATCAAGGATGTATGATGCATGAAAGATGATTAAACTGTGTTATGTGAAAGTAGGAAATTGCACCCAATAAATCATAGATGTAAATCATAGATCGAAGTTCACCTGTATATTTGGAGGGACTTAACAATTTTATATAATATGCCTATACTAGATTAGGCTTAGAGGATGCCATTAGATTTCATTGCTATAAATGTCTTAGTATAGTGTGTAAGGAACAACCTGTGAGATTTGACTTATCAAGGTACGGAGTGAAAGAAGACGATATGGTTTGGCACTTGCATGGCTAGGTAATAAATAATATGAAAGCCGAAATAATATAGATGAAATCCTTGAAGGTTCAAACATGGGCAATGATGACGACATGTTTAGTATGCTCAAAGATGCATTGATTGGAATTAGAAGGAGTTTTGGGGTCAAACTAATGAAAATATTCACGATGAGCAAACTTCTTATGAGTAGCAACCTACTATCGAGGCAAACAAATTTTACCATCTCTTAAAGGATTATAAAGAGCCACTACCTTTTAGTGGCTTGAAAATTCCTAAGTTGTCTTATATTGTGAAGCTACTTCATTTAAATTGCCTAAATCATTGATGTGATGGCTTGTTTGATAGTATGCTTGAGTCACAAAATGAATTCTTGAGTCTTAATCTACCAACTTCTTATTGTGAGTCTCAAAAATAGCTAAGGATTTGGGCCTTGATTTTGTTAAAATTAATGCTTATGAAAATGATTGAATTATATATTCGGGTCAATATGCAATGCAACAAAGAGTCCAACTTGCAATTCGTCTAGGTGGAAAATAATGGAAAAAGAATGTGATAAAGTTTTACATTATTTTCGGTTAAAATCAAGACTTCAAAGATTGTATATGCCTATTTAGACTGCTAAGGACATGCATTGGCATAAAGAAGAATGTATGAATGATGTGGTCATAAGATAACCTGCTAGCTTCATTGCCTGGAAATCTTTTGATGAGGACCACCAGCCATTTGCTCGTGATGCTCGTTGCTAACTTTTTGAAAAACTTTAAGCACAACATTTGGCCTGTTGTTCTCATTGCCTATAATCTGCCTTGATGGGAACATATTAAAGAATATTCCTTCACACTATCTTTATTGATTCCAGGACCACATTCTCTAAGAATGAATATTGATGTCTATTTGCAACTATTAATTGAAGAGCTCGAGGAGAGCATTCGGAAGTTTGGCTTAAAAAAAATAATGCTAATTAAAAAGAGAACTTTATGATGCATACTGCACTACTGTGGACTATTAGTGATTTTCTCACATATGATAACTTGTCTGGTTGGATGATGAAAAAATAATTTGCCTGCTCATATTGCCATAGAGAAACACAATGTCATTCTATAATGCATAAAGGAAGTTTCATGTGTCATCATTATCAGTTGCCACAAAATCATAGATGGAGAAACGTTGTTGATGACTTTGACAAAACAATATAAAAGAGTCTTGAAATATTACAAAGTTGATGTAAACTTTTAGAATTCTGTTAGAATCCCATTGGTGGCAAACATTCCTTTTTGGGTGTTCATTAATGAAAAACATTCCAAATGAAAGTGTATAAGCTATCCTATAGTTTACTAGCTAAATCATACTCAAGATGGGCATACTTGTGTTTAATTATGATGTAAAGGATGTCATTTGACATGAACAAAAGCATTTACCATGTTGTTGCCAGGACAATATTGGCAAAATTACTATAGCAATGAGCGGGGCCATTCCTAAATAATACATAGCAATACATTTGAATTGCTATGATGAACCTCTATTTTGACCTCATTTTAGCTCTAATTTAATCTCTTTTTCTCATTGTTTTGTATGTTAAACTTTGAGGAGATAGGGTCCAATTTGCCTCATTCGGTTCATATTGAGCTTATTTAGTGATTTTCCTAATTTTCATGAATTATTGCCAAGAAAATGAGAAAATTGCTTATTTCAATGGAAATGAAGGCATTGAGTTGATTTTCAAGGAAGATAAGAGGTTCAAGTCTGAAGAGCCGAGGTAGGTGCACGGCTGGTCATGCATGGAGGCACGACCATGCAGCAGGATTGCAATGGCAACTCCACAGGTAGAAGTTGCGAACTGGCAGTACATGACCGTGCGTCTTACCAGTGCACGGGTGCGCAGGGACCTGTGCGTCTTCCCAGTTTTCATGTTATTTAAGCTGATTCCGGACTTTATTTAAGGCATCTTTTAGACTGTCTTAGGGACCTCCTCCTCAACCATTTTTAGGATTTTTATTAGCCACCAAAACTCCATGAAGGGGAGAATAACTTAGGTAGATTAGTGTATATCATGCACAAGATTATGGATTTTGCAATTGAAGCCTAAGTTTCTCTACCTTCTCTCTTTTTAATTTGTCATGCTTCTTGCTTTGTTTACTAGTTTATTAATTCTTCGCTTTGATTTTCTTTTAGATGTTTAGTCTTGATTAAAGTTGTAATCTTTGACTACGATTAGCCCTTTTATAACTAGTTGATATTGCTTACGCCTTTACCCATCTTGTTTATGCTAGAATTTAGGATTTTCTCTCACGCTCACTATGTGTTCCACGAAATACTTGATAGAACTTTCATTCATGCTTGAGGATAATTAACTTATGCTAAAAGGTGAGGTTGATTATCTAGTGCAGGTGGAGTGGATGGCTAACATTTGGACGTGAAAATAGTCTAAATCTTAGCTAGGTTAAGGGTTGTTAATCTTATAGTCTAATTAAGCTAATCCTATGAAAGTAGGTAGTTAGAACAAATAGACTAGCCTATTGACCCTTGAAGAGGGCTTGGGTCTTTAATGATGCAACCGATCATCTTTGAATACTAACATAACTTAGGAAGGTGAGGATTTGACTTGATTAGCTGGTTTGTCTTATGTTTAATCGCAACTAAAGTCCCTTTTTGTTTGCTTATTAGTGGTTTAGTCCTTCTTCCCTTCACCTTCTGTTTTACCTAGATTGATACGCTTGAGTTAACTTTGATATCTGGAAACACAAGTCCCTATGGAATACGACCCGTACTTGCCAGTTGTAAGTTATAACTACACCGTGCATTTGCAGTAATTTAATGTGACAAGTTTTTGGCACTATTACCGGGGAGTTGGCATTTTTCAATATCAGAGCTCACTTAAGTACTTGAGACTAGGATTTTATTTGGAAAAAATAAGAAAAATTAAAAAATAAAAGATTAAAAAAATATCAACTTTTTACTTTCCTGAGTATGACCTTGAATTATTCTAGAGATATTATGATAAATAACATGATTTTCTTACTCGTTGTGGTTATTGCCTGGAGAAGTGGGAAATTATGAACGTGGTCTGTAAGGATATAAATTCTGAGATCCATACTCTTTTGGAGCATTAGAATTTTTGCGCTAGAAACATTGAGAAGCTTGGGATTTGTTTCAGTGGTTGGCTCAGGATACTTTTGAATTTGAGACTGGTTGTACTAATTCCTCCGCCATACCCCCTACATCCCTAATTATGCTCTTCTTGTGAGTGAGTTTATTATTGTTCTAGCCATGACAGTAATTCTTGTCCTTATCATATTTGTGCTGACAATTTTACTAGACTTAAAAGCATAATAGAGCCAATTAATGAGCAACAAGTTATGTTTACAAGTTATCTGCACAAGTATGATCTGTCATATAGGACAAACCTTAGGTTTAGTTCCCCTAGACTTCATGTTAATTTGTGTGATGATGGTGCATCTGTTCTTATTGTAGCGTTTGAACTAGGGGAAGTACTTGACCCTCCCTTAACTACTTTACCTACTCCATCCGTACCTAGCACCCTTAGGGACAACTCTACATTTATCATGACTTTTTCAGATCCACATTTTCCTTTAGCTCACTCGATGGAGTTCAAGGTAGGTGGGACATTTTGTGTTGATGCTAGTATTGATAAAGATGATCTATGTTGTGAGTTAGACAGTGATTTTGTTGAGGTGCATGATCTCGATAAGACTCTCATATGGAGGTCATGTGCGGATGTTGTGGTTAAAGTTTCCCTGATCCCCTCGATATTTTCCATGCTTTTCCTTCATGTTCACTACCCTCCTATTCCCCTGAGTGTTGCAATCTATCACTTATTGATTCTCATGTTGTGCTTGTGAGGAATGAGGTTGACTGTTCTACGTCCCCAGGTACCTTTAGAGGGTATGATCCCTATCTTAATCCTTATAGTTTGTGCCTAGAAGACATGCCTGGAAAAATCATTTTGACTATTGCATTCAATTATTCTATTAATTTTTTCAAGACATTTGATAAGTTTATAAGAGCAATTACCATCATTCCTGGATTCATATTTGTGTGCTCATACTTATGTTCATCTAAGTTGCACGCTTAGGTGTTCAATAAGCTCCTGCAAGCTTTGACGACATCTGAATTGGTGGCTTAGATCTTAAGATGAGGAGGAGTGGCTAATGCTCCTCCAACCGTCTATAGTATCATCTTAAGGAGGTTGTAGTTTAGGTACAACCAACACATATCCTGGTAAATTCGTCCCCTCTTTTCTCTTTCTTTATTTTTATTTTGTATATACTTTTGTTTTGTTTTTCTTTTACTTTTTCTTGTTTGTCTTTTGTTTTTATACATTATTTTAGGATTGTTTTTTTTTTTTTATCCCTATACACATGTGTCTTGTTAGTGTGGTAGCTCATTGGCTCCCAATGAGGACATTGTGTGATCTAGGTGTGGGAGAGAGAAGAAGCCATGCTTTAAACTTTCGAAAAAGGAAAAAAAAAAAGGAAAATTTTTTGAAAGCAAAAAGATCTTATATTTCTCACTTGTTTTAGGGGAGTTTTGTGCTATTTTGATAAGCTTTGATACCTTGTGCCTTGACTATTAGCTTGTATATAGTATAATATGCATAATAGATCTTTCTCCTAAATGAGTCATTCTAAGCCCCAAATTCTAACTACAATAGTTCGTTATAACTGTGTAATCCCCTCCTTATTTATACCGCGATCATTACCTTAGGATCTTAATTTTCCATGATTAGCTCTCCCACTGTGCAATCCCCTCCTTATTTATATTGCGATCATTACCTTAGGGTCTTAATCTTCCATGATTGGCTCTCCCACTTATCTTTATACGTAGTTACCTTTGTTTTTGTTCATATTTCACATTCAAAAAAAAAAGATAAAAAAGAAAAAAAAAAGAATTTGGAATGATAAGTATCCCTTTAAGGCATGTGCTACTTGGTGCTACCCATTGAGGCAATACTATTACTGAAAATGCTTACTTTTTGTATTACTAAGATAATAAGGTAGTTTGTGTCAATCAAGTGGGATTGAGTCAAATTCTGATAAGCCTAATGTTGCAAGAAAAACAGAGTTTTAATATTTATAAACCCCAAGTGCAAGGTGTATCGTTGAGTACTTGGGGTGTCGTCCGCAGGGAATTGGGTTTTCAACTACCAGAGTTCACTAGAGCGTCTCAATCTAGGCGAGATCAAAGAGTGAAAAGGGGAAACTAAACTACGCTACAAACACAAAAACAAGTGACTTGGAGTTATGATTTTACCAATGGATGAACTAACTAACCAAGATGAGTCCTAACCTACCCAAACCATACTATGAACAAGAGATGGTCGGTTGCACCATCAAAGACCACCCAAGCCCTCTCTCAAGGGTCATGAGCTAGTCTAACTCGTGTAACCACCTACTTTCGTGGGGTTAGGCGAATTAGACCACAAAACTAGCAACCCCGGACCTAGCTCGATTCGGATACTATTTTCATGTCCCGAACTCGGCTATTCCCTCTCCCACACTAGCTAATTGACCTCACCTCTCAGCATAAGTCAATCGCCCAATAATATGGATGAAAGCCCTCTCAGGCATTTCATCGAACACTTGGCGGGCGTGAAGGAAATCTCTAGGTTCTAGGCATAGATTGGGTATGGCTATGCCTAGTACAAGATCAATTAGCCATCAAGAGGCTAATCACAATCCAAGCCAACACAATCTACCAACAAATCATGAAAAACGCATGAAAACCTAAACTAACAAACAAGAACATAAACTTGAAGAACAAAGCGAAGGAAATGAAATCAAACGAATTTAAACAAGTAAATAACATAAATTAACAATGAAAACTAAACATATAAACTTAAGCAAAACAAATACAAGAATTAAAACTAACAAAACATAAACAAGAACAATGAAATAAATAGAGAAAAGGGAGGGAAACTTATATTGAATTGATTGAAGAACTTGAAATCCACAAGCTTGAATCCCAAAATACACAAATCCTAATCTAATCTAATCCTATATTTTTATTGGATAAACCTAACCTAAACTACCCTAAGAATCGCCCAAGGAGAAACCCCGAACGAACGAACGAACCCCCCCATGAACGCCCGAAAAAGGGGCTTTTATCGCGAACCCAGGCCTGACGCACGGCCGTGCCACCACGCACGGCCGTGCGCCACCACGCACGGCCGTGCGCCTGGCCGTGCGTGGCTTCTGCCGCCAGTGCACGGTCGTGCCTCCCTGCAGGTCGGCCGTGCACTGTCCTTCTCTGCTGTGTTTTGCCCGTTTTCGCTGATTTTCATCGTTTTGTCCCATCTTTGTCCCTTTCCGCGACGTTTGCTCGATTTAGAGTTATTTCCTACAAAACATAAATAAAACGAGTAAAAATTCTAAAGATTAAGTTATTATACGAGCGAAAAGTAGGTGAAAGAGGCACGTAAAATAGGTAAATTTACCGTTCAACACACCCCCACACCTATCTTTTGCTCGTCCTCGAGCAAAACAAAAGAAAAACTGAAGTAAACAACTAACTCACTTTCGTAGGAATCACGGTTGCATTTAGCGTATGCAACAAGCCCTTTAAACCCCTTGGTTACCCCAAGTGGACGAGTAAGGTCTCGTGAGGGTTTGCAGAAGATATACCCACAAAATCTCAAAAAGGAAAAACAAAGAAAAGAGAAACAAAAATCGAAAAATGAAAATGACAAAACAAAATATATACATCAGGGTGAACTGTACACGTTCGGATCAACCAAAACCCCCTAGTAACTCAAGTATCAGTCTGTACACAAGCATTATATGCATTTCAGGACACATCATCCCAAAGAATTGCATTCAGACATCAGCTTTTCACCCCACGACGCATGAAAATAATGAATCCATCCTTGTGCCTGTGTGCAAGTGTATCATCACCCTGAAACTAAGCCCACCAAAATCAAACTCAATCCCACGCAGCTAACACAAGCTACCTTTTCGAATGGCTAGCCTGGAAAGCAAGTTTCCCCAGTAGCAGTATTGCCTCAAAGGGTAACACCCAGTAGCGCATGCCTCAAAGGGGTACTTGTCATTTCCAACTCTTTTCTTCCCCACTTGTTTTTCTTTTCCATTATTTTTTCCATTACAAACTCATGTCACGCCTCAAAGGGATGCACCCAGTAGCGTTTGAATTTGTTTGTTTTTTTTGCTTTTGTTTTGAAAAAAAAAGGGGTGCCAGCACATATAAAGGGAGCTATGCAGTAGACAAGTGGGGGAGTCAATCATGGAAGACTAAGAATGTAGGATGATGATAATACATAAATCAGGACTGGATTACAAAATTACAATGGACTGTTGGGGTTAGAACTAAGACCTAAAACGACAGATTGGGGATGAACCTTTATCATGCACATTATACTTATATACGAGCTAATAGTCAAGGTACCGGAGATTAAGACTGATCTAAATAGTACAAAACTCCCCTAAATTCAAAAGGAAAAGAAAAATTTATACAAAAAAGAGAAAAATTGAAAAATTTACACAAAAATGAAAAATTTTCACAAAAATAAAAAGAAAAGGGGAGATAACCCACCCCCACACCGAAATCTCACAATGTCCTCATTGGGAGCCGTGAGTCATCACCAACACACAAAAATAAAGAAAACAAAAACAAACACAAGACATACAAAATCGACAAATATATACACAAGCTAACACACTCTCCCAAAAACGCAATCTCGCCCAATCAAAAACAAGATCACACATATATACCAAACTAGCACCACCAACAAGAAATATATACCAATCCAACAACACCACCAATCACAACACAATAAAAAACCACAAAAACACAAAAATGGTGATCACAGCCAACAACGGCTCAGCAACATCCACATTTCACCACAAGATGATCACCAACCAAAAACACAATCCTAATATCCACAACTAAATAAAAACAAAAAGAAAGAAAAGAAAAAGAAAAAGAAGGGGGGAGAAGAGTGAGAACGAGTATACCAGGTCGGGTACTGAATGTACCCGAACTATGCCATGACGACTTAAGGAGCATCAGCCACTCCTTGCCGCTCAAGATGCGAGTCGTCAGCTCGGAAGCAGTCAAAGCTCGCAGGAGCTTATCATGCATAGCTGCATGTAGCTCAGAATGGTGTGAGTAAGAGAACACTGGTAAAGATGGAGCAAACAAAGTTAGTGCCCTCTTAAACTCACCAAATACCTGTGAGAAATCAGCAGAATAATCGAAGGTAATAATCAATACGATTTCTCCAGGCATGCCCTCTAGGTACAGACAATAAGGGCCAAGGAAAGGGTCATACCCTCTAAAAGTACCTAGAGACTTATGGCAGGCAGCCTCATTCCCCTCAAGTATCACAAGAGAATCGATAAGTGACAAATCACAACACTTGGGGGAATGGGAGGGTGGTGAACATGAATAGGAAGCATGGGATGTATCAAGAGAGGTGGGGGATATATTATCAATAAAATCAGGACTAGTTGGCCCTGCAACCACAACATCCATGCATGAAGTCCCTGTGGGAGTCCCATAAAAAGTATGCACCTCAATAGCAACATGATCGAAACCAGACCAAGTATCATCCTCCTCAACACTAGCGCTAACGCCAAAGGTCTCACCTACCTCGAACTCCGTCGACTGAGCTAAAGGGGAAGGTGTATCAGGAAAGGTCATGATAAGCGCAGTGCTGTCCCAAAGGGTATTAGGAAAGGATGAAGCAACAGTGAGTGAAGGGATCAAGGGAGGGTCGAGTACGTCCTCTAGTCCGGACTCTAGAGAAGGAAAAGACGCACCATCATCACACAGGTTGACATCAAGTCTAGGAGCACTAGAACTAGGGTCAATCTCGGGTGATAGGTCATACTCCCTCAGTTTATTAACAAACTCAGCAAATTCAACTTGTTGCTTATTCATTGTCTCTATCATATTGCTAAGTCTAGCAAAGCCTTCATTAGAAATATGATAGGGACAAGAAGTACTGGCGTGGTCAGAACAATGGCAAATTTCGCACACAGGAGGGGCATAATCAGGGATGCAAGGGGGTGGGGTACAAGAATCAGAATAACTAGTTTCAAATTCATAAGTATCCCAAGCCAACCACTCAAGTAATTCCCAAGCTTCATCAACATTTCGAGCATAGAAATCCCAATGCTCCAAAAGAACACGGGTCTCACAATTCACACCCTCATCAACAACATGCAATATTTCCCATTTCCCATATAAACATCCACAAGAAACACATTGAGCAAGATAAGCATGTAAACGATCCCAATAACGGTAAAATAGTTCTTGCTCACATTGGGGAAAATGGAAAATTGCCATTGAAAATTTTTTTTTTTTTGTAAATTTTTTTTTTTCTTTTGGATTTTCAAAAGGCCTAGCCTCGAATGCTAAAGTAAACCCCAATATTGAAAAACGCCAATTCCCCGGCAACGGCGCCAAAAACTTGTTGCAAGAAAAACAGAGTTTTAATATTTATAAACCCCAAGTGCAAGGTGTATCGTTGAGTACTTGGGGTGTCGTCCGCAGGGAATTGGGTTTTCAACTACCAGAGTTCACTAGAGCGTCTCAATCTAGGCGAGATCAAAGAGTGAAAAGGGGAAACTAAACTACGCTACAAACACAAAAACAAGTGACTTGGAGTTATGATTTTACCAATGGATGAACTAACTAACCAAGATGAGTCCTAACCTACCCAAACCATACTATGAACAAGAGATGGTCGGTTGCACCATCAAAGACCACCCAAGCCCTCTCTCAAGGGTCATGAGCTAGTCTAACTCGTGTAACCACCTACTTTCGTGGGGTTAGGCGAATTAGACCACAAAACTAGCAACCCCGGACCTAGCTCGATTCGGATACTATTTTCATGTCCCGAACTCGGCTATTCCCTCTCCCACACTAGCTAATTGACCTCACCTCTCAGCATAAGTCAATCGCCCAATAATATGGATGAAAGCCCTCTCAGGCATTTCATCGAACACTTGGCGGGCGTGAAGGAAATCTCTAGGTTCTAGGCATAGATTGGGTATGGCTATGCCTAGTACAAGATCAATTAGCCATCAAGAGGCTAATCACAATCCAAGCCAACACAATCTACCAACAAATCATGAAAAACGCATGAAAACCTAAACTAACAAACAAGAACATAAACTTGAAGAACAAAGCGAAGGAAATGAAATCAAACGAATTTAAACAAGTAAATAACATATATTAACAACAAAAACTAAACATATAAACTTAAGCAAAACAAATACAAGAATTAAAACTAACAAAACATAAACAAGAACAATGAAATAAATAGAGAAAAGGAAGAGGGAAACTTATGCTTGAATCGATTGAAGAACTTGAGATCCACAAGCTTGAATCCCAAAATACAAACTACAATCCTAATCTAATCCTCCTATTGAGGTTTTTATTGGATAAACCTAACCTAAACTACCCTAAGAATCGCCCAAGGAGAAACGCCCGAACGAACCCCCCCATGAACGCCCGAAAAAGGGGCTTTTATCGCGAACCCAGGCCTGACGCACGGCCGTGCGTCACCACGCACGGCCGTGCGCCTGGCCGTGCGCCACCACGCACGGCCGTGCGCCTGGCCGTGCGTGGCTTCTGCCGCCAGTGCACGGTCGTGCCTCCCTGCAGGTCGGCCGTGCACTGTCCTTCTCTGCTGTGTTTTGCCCGTTTTCGCTGATTTTCATCGTTTTGTCCCATCTTTGTCCCTTTCCGCGACGTTTGCTCGATTTAGAGTTATTTCCTACAAAACATAAATAAAACGAGTAAAAATTCTAAAGATTAAGTTATTATACGAGCGAAAAGTAGGTGAAAGAGGCATGTAAAATAGGTAAATTTACCGTTCAACACCTAACTCCTAGGATGATGATGCGCTTATAAATCAAGAACTAGGATGGATTCTAAGTTTTGATGTATAGTAGGGTTAAAAATTGGTGCTTTCATGTCATCCATGGGGATAGAGATTCTTGATGTGTATATTCTATTTATATCCATGTTAATAGCTTTGTTGCATGGGTGATTTGGTTAGTTGGAATGCGCACAAACTTCCCCCTTGCATATACTTGTGCTTTGTTTGTAAATCCAAACTGTTTTTAAACTTTTGTTTCTCTTTCCTTTTTTGTCTTTTTCAAGATTTTCTTCTACAAACCCCCACGAGACCTCACTTGTCTACCTGGGTGAACCAAGAGGTTTGAAGGGCTTATTGCATATGTTAAATGCAACCGTGATTGCTATAAAACTGAGTTAGTTTCTTAGGCTAGTTTTTCTTTGTTTTGCTCGAGAACGAGCAAAATTCTAGGTGTGGGCAAGTGATGAACCTCTATTTTGATCTCATTTTAACCCCTGTATAATCCCTTTTTGTCATTGTTTTGTATGTTAAATTTTAAGGAGATAGGATCAAATTTGCCTTATTCGACTCATATTGTTCTTACTTAGTGGTTTTCCTTATTTTCAGGAATTATTGTCAAGAAGATGAGAAAATTGCTCGATCAAAACAGAGGCATTAGGGATGATTTTTAAGGAAGAAGAACAAGTTCAACAACTTTTCGAGGCTAGAAAAATCAAGTCCGAGGAGCCGAGACGGGTGTACGGCTGGCCATGCATGGAGACACGGCTGTGCAACAGGACTGCAGTGGCAACTCTGTAGGCAGAAGCTACACACGGACAGTGCACAACCACGCATCTTGTCAGTGCATAGGTGCATGGGCATCCATGCATTGAAGCACGGCCATGTGTCTTCCCAGTTTATGCATTATTTAAGCAGATTTCGGACTTTATTTAAGGCATCTTTTAGATGATCCTAGGGGCCTCTCACTTAGCCGTTTTTTGGATTTTTATTAGCCATCAAAACCCCATGAAGGGGAGAATAACTTACCTAGATTAGTGTATATTATGTACAAGATTGTGAATTTTGCAATAGACACTGCAACAAAAATGGGCTTTGGCAACGGGTAAAATTGTTACAATAGCAAATGAAAGCATTGCCACAGGCCTACTGCAACAATTTTTCAACCGTTGCTTTTAATAGGCATTGTATTAGGCCTACCGTAACACTTTCCGATTCTTAGGCAACAGTTTTTGTAATTGTTGCATAAAGTCATAGAAACTGTTGCCATATGTCTGGCTATTGCAACACTTTTGAATAGATACTATGGCAATGTATCTTTCATCTATGGCAATAGTTTTAATAGATACTAAGCAATATATATCTTTCACCTATTGCAACTGTTTGAGAAAATACAAACCAAATGCCTGGCTTTCAAATGCTGGAAATACCTTTAGGGCATCACATGTTCAATTCGTACAATCTATAATTTCAATCACTTGTGTACACAACACGCCACCAAATGTGGTTTGTAAATGAAAGTTTGACGTCGTATTTGATCAAACATCAACAACACATATATAAATGAACCATTAATTAATGAAATCCACAATAATGTCAACCAAATCCCTTGAATTACTGTTCATATGCCAAAATGCAAAAATATATATACAATTAATTTTCCCAAAATAAGAAAAGGGGGCAACAAGTTTTCCGCCACTTAAATTACTGTATGTATACATTGATTTTTTCGCCAAATAACAAAAGGGGGGTAAAACAAACGAATATCTTCGAAGCGGCTTTCATAACAAGAACTCTTGCTTGTAGAGGGAATGGATGACCAAAATATCTACATAATATTTAAAATCAAATAGGCGTTAAACACCCCAAAAGAAGATCAAAAATCAACAAATTTGATATCAAGCTAGAATGGCATGAACAGTTCTTTAAGCCATCACATACCTCAAAATAGATAATAGCCAAAGCAAAAGTCCTCCTAATATATATGTCACCGCCAATACAAAAGTCCACCTGTAGATAAGCAATAGAGATCCATTATTAGTTTTCTTAAAATTACTAAATAACTAAAAGACCATAAGTTAGCATATGATCAACCAACCAAGTGCCAAGCTTGAAAGAAAAATATAACAACCAATAAAAGGGGTAGTTTCACAACAAACGAATGTATTAACCTCTAAGTGATGCTGTTTCACAGCAAGCGAATATATTAACCCCTTATTGATGCAGCTTCACAACAAATAATAAAAGGGGTTATTCCACGACAAGCAAATGTATAAAAGGGGCAATTTCACAGCAAGTTATAAAAGGGGCAATTTCAAAACAGCAACCATAGACTGAAGTCACATAACTTAATCTTAGCTTTTATCAAAATTCCGCATTACCTTCTCACACCTATTGACAACATCATCATCCTCTGATTAATTAATGAAGCCCAACCTAGAACTCATAAATTGATACTACATTTTGACATTTCCTTCCTTGACAATGAAAGTCACAAATCAAAATTATGGGTGGAAGTACATATCAAATTCATAGGAGGCAGTTTCACAACAAGCGAATGTATTAACCGTACCAACTTTTTCAGCTTTAAGTCATAGATTTAGAGTAGGGGAAGAGATAATCAAAGGGAAAGGATTGCTTATTGATTTGGTGCAAAGTTACTGATCTCCAAGTATGGAAGATATAACTGCTTGTCCCAGTGTGTCAATCACCATGTCAGGGAACATTTCTCGAAGTTGAGCAAACTCCTTTGCAATCACGTCTTCAACCATTATGCCTTTTGAGCTTCAAATTCTTGTTTCATGTCAAGTGCCAGTTTCTCTTTTTGAGCGTCAAAATCTTTTTGCATTTCTGTTGCTAAACTGCACCTTATAGCATCAAAATATTGCTCTGGCACAACAACTGACTTCCCATCCCTTTTCACCTCAAGCCCTTTCTCCTTTAGATTTTTCATTGAAGCACCTCTTCCATATAACTGTACTCGTCCATTTTGAGCAGATCCCATCGCCCTATCAAAGGGATCTATATCAATATCAGAGAGTCCTGTTTCATGCAAGACCTCTAACTCTTTCATTTTTTCCTGCACTTAAAAAAGGTGAATGGTAGAATGTGCATTAGCATGATGTGCAGTTACAGCTCTAAACAAATTTGAGTAAAACAACCACTCAATTCTTATCGATGGAACTATATATAGAAGGCAACTTAGCTTAAACACTTATAATTCTATCAAGCGTATCTTCATAAGACTGCTTGTAACTGCGTCCATCTTTCCTTTTTCGTGTTTCCTCAGACATCATCCTCTTGGAAGGTGCTTGTCCATCTTGATTTTCCTAAATATCAAAATAAATAACTAAAATAAATCAAAATGAATAACCAAATACATCACTAAGAACACACATAACCCGACATCAACACCGAAATAAATCACAACACTGTAGCAAGGCACCACCCACTGTACTAGAGTAGAAAAAGGAAAACAGGTAGGGCAGCAGGAAAGAGAAAAACAAAGGGAGTAAAGAAAAAAAGCTCAGGCTAATTCTATTCAAAACAAGAGCTCCTAAAACCATGCTTTCCTTTTGGTGATCTTTGCATTTGTCAAAAGCTTATGATCCCGCCAAATGGTTAGTTACTTGATCACTTGTGCCACTAGCTAAATATAATAAAGTATAGCATGTGTCACTATTCATCCTCCAAAAATGCCATTGAACAACGACAGTTTTGGTAAAACTTCTTCAAATAAGTCCTCAAGTGACTAAAAGAAGTCTGGTAGGAACACACACAAGTAGATACACTCGACATCAAATTCAAACAGAGCCTTAAATCAGAATCATATTTTCATTGCTCCTGATCAGCTGTAAAGCAACATCCATATGGAGTTCCGGTCAGATGGTGGCATATACAGCAACCCAGAGGCAAATTAAAATCACATGAACACTTAACATAGCGTCTTGCATGTAAATGAACCAAGTACCACACAACATTGGTTAACCATTGTGCTTAAGACCTTAAAGTCTTAAACTTGCAAGTAGAATGTGTACAATACTCTAACTTAAAAGAAAATATGTTTCTAGAATAAAAGTCAGCAACATAAGATAATGCTACAACAATCATTTCATTTGAATGTGACCTAGAAATCATAATCCCCCAGAGGCTGTAAACACAATGGATCTAAGCAAACCAAAAATTAAACGTCACGCTATCAATGACAAGAATGAAGGTTTACATCTTGTCCAATTGGGATTAGAGTTTAGCCAAGATACAATAAAGTACCTAACAAAGAGGAGCATTTTTTTATTCAAATCCACTACTATGCTCCACATTGGACCTCTGGCCTTTAGCACATTGCATGGAATGTGAGCCCTCTAACAATTATGATTCTTGTTGCTTTTGTTGATCTAGGAAATCAGCTATTGACATTGTCGGATAGGAAGGTTGATTTCTTTTGATTGATGCACGCCTTATTGTTGTCACCATACGAACCTAAATGAATACTCAAATAAAGGGGAAACGTCTTAGAACATTTTCAAAAACCCAAATGC
This sequence comes from Carnegiea gigantea, assembly GCA_029747015.1. NCBI lineage: Eukaryota > Viridiplantae > Streptophyta > Magnoliopsida > Caryophyllales > Cactaceae > Carnegiea > Carnegiea gigantea. The sequence goes on from JAKOGI010000215.1 coordinate 399,626, forward strand.
TGGTAGCTAATAAAGATAGAACATTGTGCAACATTTTGTTTCGCAAGTCAGATTCCACATGGCTTAGACAATTACATAGACAAGCAACCTAGGTTTAAAGACTAGGAAATGCTAGGTTTAGAAACTAAGAAATGCTAACAAGTGAGATAGATAGAAAAGGAACCTTATGAGAGATGCAATTAGTAGTGGAACTAAGAATGACATTTTCGACATCATGCTTTACCCCCATATTTAAGAGGTCATCATTATCATTCTCCTCTGGTATGTATTCTTGGTCCTCCTTATCATGTATATGGTTGTCCCTCTCCTGACCTTCACGTCCTTTGGCCTTGGTAATTAATTGATTTGCTAACTTAGACAAACCCAATACCTGAAATTTCATGGCATTTTTTTTTTTGATATTTATTTGCCTCTTCTTTCATAGTCAGTCTGTTTGGAGCTTAGAGTCTTCCTTTTGTTCATCATTTTCCTTAAAGTACTATAACAAGCTTTAGTCATGTATAATATTCAAGAGTAATTAACTGACACTATCAAAGGTAAGCACATTAATGTTAGCAAGCATTGCATTTTCTTTTGCTGAAAAAAACATATCAATGACTTAAGATATGAAAGTAAGGAGTAAAACACATAAGTAACAAGCCTACCATGACCTCTATGTCTTAGCATGGATGCAGTCCCAATCTATATCATCATGATCTGAGCCATCAACTTCTTTATCCATATTTTGATCATTATCTAAGATGGCATCTATATTCACAATTCTCACATTTACATCTTCTCTTGATTGATGCTCATGCCCATTAAAAGTGCTTGGGGCATTGCAATCAACATTCAAAGGCTCTCTCCAATATAACTTAGGATTTTCTTCTTCTGGGAAGTCAAAAAGATCTCTTAGAATCCTTTTCGTAGGATAATAAATATCAGTTTTGACTGAATCTGGCATATAAAACACTGGATGAACTTGAGATGCTAATACACAAGGATTATCTTTGTAGTGTAACTTTTTAAAATGGACCCGTGTAAGGCCAAAGTCATCAATATCTGCATGAAACCAATCCCACCTAAATAATATAACACTAAAATTGGACCAAAAATTCACCTCAATCATTTCCTCAATTGCTCCATAATAAGTAACGTCTCCCATAATAGGATTTTGATCCTTAGAACTTGCAAAACTTGACGTCAGGGCCATTAAGGTAACCCCAATATTTTGAGTGTTTAGTCTCGAATCACGAGTTCTTGTGTAAAATTAGTAACCATTTACAAAATACCCTATATACCTCCTTACTGGGGGGTTTGGATTCTTAGCAAGCCAAAAAATATGATCTTCAACTTTCTCACTCTTCGCTTTATCTTGAAACCAACTAATAAACTCCACACTATGATTTCGGGCTCTTTGCCATTTACTTTTTCGACCTTGTTTTTTAACTAACCTTGTATGTTCCCTACAGAAAGAAGATCATATGAATTAGGAACATCATTTATATTATCCAATTAATCTACAAGGATGAGGGCAAAAATATATATATATAAATGAAACGTATAATTAAGTAGATAGACTTGCTCAATGTATTTCTCCACTTGTTTGCAACCACAATTGAAAATGATATATCTATGTGCTTGCTTCAAACTTTCTTGCACCAACAAGAATGCCTTACGTTTGAGTGCTTTCTTTCCCCTAATTGGATGGCAAGCCTTCGAGAAAAATGGTCTTTCACCCCCACTCAAGTTCATCTCACAACTCATGTAATGAGTTGATCTTCTGTCCAATCTAGTGTTTACTCCATCATGCAAGTATCTACAACAAAATGTCAAACATTCTTAGGCTAAATAGCATTCTGCCATACATCCTTCAGGATGACACCTATTACGAACTTGGGATTTGAACTTACAGAGATATCACTCAACATAATACATATATCAATGTTGGACCGGCCCAATAATTTCATTTACTAAGTGAATAGGCAAATGCACCATTATATCAAAAAAAGTCGGTGGAAAATATCTTTCTGGTTCACATAGTATCTCTATAATTTCATTTTCTAAAAAATCCAACTCCTGAAGGCTGATAACATTACTACACAAATGCCAAAAAACGTTTTCCAGCGTAATGAGACATATATCAACACTTTTGGGTGATGAATTCTTAACTGCAACCTGAAGCAGCTAATGCAGCATTATATGGGCATTATGACTTTTCTAACTTGCAAGCCTTTTTTCTGTATCTTGAACACATCTGGCATTGTTTGGTACACATCCATATGGAATTTTTGTTTCCTTAAACACAATAAGAAATGCATCTTTTCCTATATCATCCATTGAAAAAGGGGCTCGAGGCAACTTAATGTGCTGCCCATCATCTAAAATATAAGGTTAGAGGTGTTCTTTTATACCCAAGTCCACTAAATCTATACGAACCTTAGTATGGTCTTTTGACTTCCCTAGAATGTCTAGTAGCATCCTAATCACATTGTCACAAATATTTTTCTTAATATGCATGACATCAAGGTTATGTCGACCCTTATTGTGCTGCCAATCGGGAAATTCAAAGAATATAGACCTCTTTTTCCAAGGTCCTTCACTATCTTTGTCTTTTTTCTTTTGTTGACCCTTCCTAAAATCATTTTTACATTCGATAATCGCTCCAAAACATCACTGCCAGACAAAATAGAAGGTGCAGGTCTCTCCTCTTTTCCACCATTGAAAGAATGTTCATCAAATCGCCCAGGATGATCCATTTTCAAAAATCTCCAATGACCCATACAGCAGGTCTTCCTACTATGTTTCAAATACTCAGAGCAAGTATCATAATTACAAGAAGGACATGCAAACCTTCCTTTAGTTTTCCATCCCGACAACATAGAGTATACAGGAAAGTCACTTTCCGTCCACATTAAGGCAACCTGCATATTGAATGACTCTTGCCTAGATGCATCATAAGTCTCTAAACCAAACTCCCATAAGTCTTGCAATTTATTAACTAATGACTGCAAATAAATGTTAATATCATTTCCTGGGGAAGTTGGACCTGGAACTAGCAAAGACAACATGAAATACTCAAGCTTCATAAACATCCATGGTGGGAGATTATAATTTATAAGTATAACTAGCCATGTACTATGGGCCACACTCATTGTCCGAAAAGGATTAAACCCATCTCTGGCGAGCCCCAATCTGACATTACGAGCATCATTTGCAAAATTTGGAAACAAATAATCAAAATATTTCCAAGCTTCACCATCAGCAAGACGCCTAATGTTCCTATCCTTAGGCCTTTCTTTGCCATGCCAAGTCATTAACTCAGCTGTTTGTGCACATATGAACAACCTTTGAAGCCTAGGCTTTAAGGGAAAATGTCTTAGAACCTTTGCTGGAACATTATCGGATTTCCACCTAGAAACTTTGCTTTTGCTACAGAAATTGTCCCTCTCATGCTCCTTCCAATACAATATACAATCATTAGGGCATGCATGTATTTTTTTATAATCAAGTCTCAAATCCCTTACAATACTTTTAGCTTCTTGAAATTTGTAGGAAGCTTTACAAAAGGAAATGCCTCTTTCAGTAAATCTAAATGATCATTAAATGCCACATTACTTAAACCATTAAGGCATTTGAAAAGGTACAAACGAATGATGAAAGAAAGCTTAGAAAAATTTACACGTCCTAGATAGAGTTCTTGCTTTCCATCTTTGACAAATTCATAAAATTTTCTAGCCTTCTCATTTAGCCCATTTGTAGACCCCCTCATTGTCGTTGAACCCATTAGCCACATTTCTAAAGGTATCATGGAATAATCCATCAATATCATCATAATCATTTTGTTCCCCACTTTCATGTGTTGTGCCCATCGAAAATGATTGATCCTTTTGGAGAAGCCATTGCTTAAAGCCCTTAAAAAACCCATTCACAATCAAATGATCATATACATCCTCCCTATAATGACAAAATCGCCTTACACACTTACAAGGACAACAAATTTGATTACCAACAGCATCTTTCGAGAACATATCATCAAGAAAGGTACTCAATGACATTTTAAACTCATTTGAAGCCCTAGGTAAGCTCATCCAATTTTGATCCATAATCACGAAATGATAATTATTAAAAGCAGCTATGACCCTGGATAGAAAACAAAAACTAAACAATGATCTTTTAATAAATTTTAAGTACATATAAAACCAACTTTCTTCTTGCTTTTCGACCTAACTAGTAAAGAAACAAATATAACAAATCACACCATTAGGTCTATATATCAAGGGAACAAATAGACATAAAGAACAATAGAATAAATTTTAATTACATATATGCGCAAAAAGGTTGTATTCATCATTTTACCCTTTCTAAATGTCAACGCCACATAGCCATACACAACATGTGCAAGTAGTGTATTCAGGACGACAATTAGGCTATCATGATAAATAGCCACATATAGATCGTACTTAGCATTCTACCTATTTAGATTTCAAGGTAACAAATAGCCACATATAACATGGAAGCAGCAAATGAAAATGGAAATAAGGTGACAAGGACATATAACACAATGACCAGTTGCTAACATACTCAAAGCCAAGTAAAAACAAAGAAACACCTGAGGAGAAGTGAAGAGTTGACAAGAGTTTACTTATATAGCCACAAGGGTCAACATTAAGCCTAGGTACATGAATAAGGTATGATATCGAATGTATAAGTGTTATATCATACGCAAATAAAGAAAAAATAAGCCAGACATAGATCATTATTATTTTTTTACTTAAAAAAGTAAACACTTATGTCAATATGAACAGACAAGTTTCTGTTTTGAACTTCCATCATTATTCAACCAGTATAAAATTAGCAATCTAGCAAAATTTAGCTTGTGTTACAAATTTCAAGACCAGATAACATACCTTAGGCAAGCTTCCATGAACTTCACCAACTAACCAGCTAGGCATTGCAAGTAATTCAACAGACAGCAACCCCATTCAAGAGTCACGACAATGCAAAACCTCTTTTTTGGGGGGAGGGAGGGAGGGATCGGTAACAACACCCAATGAACATCTATACAAAATACCTGTAATCAGAACTGGGGAGTAACCAATATAGAGAATTCATAATCAACTGCACAACTATATAATCTGTGGCCATAGTATAGACCATGTGAGTGTGCTAAACCTGGATAATAAACAAGCCACAAGTGTATGTAAAAATGTCCTGAAAAATACAATAGGTTTTGGTGATCCAAACTTATCAAAAATGATGTTGATTTGGCATTCTCATTACCAAACTTATTTAATTCTCCACAAATCACATTAATGATAGCCAGATTATTGTTCATTTGCAAAATAAATAAATATGTCTCATGGCTAACACTACCTTTCTATCTTGAGTCACTCTTTGATCCCCAATTAATCTCTCTCTCTCTCTCTCCACATTGATTTAGCAAGTGATCTTACATACACAATAACAAACCAACCTACATATATTCATTGATCAATCCACCAACTAGGAGTGTAAGGTGTACTAGAAGACTAGAAGAGTTCATGCCCCTGTGGCCAGTGGGGAGGTTAATGCCCAAAAAAAAAAAAAAAATTCACAATTGCTAAAAAATAAATTAATATTTAGATGTTTAACTAACGTCGCACCAACAACTAACATATGAATGTGTCAAATCACTGATGATGATTAAAATTAAGCGAGAACAATCACTGATGATGATTGAATTCATTGATACAGAATTCGCCCCAAATCAGATGCCCCAAATCAGAATGTGTCCTAACTCTGTTGAATCATCTGAATAAAACTTATGCATCAACATTTCTTCTTCTGCATTCAAACCAAAATAGATCACAATTGTCATGCCCTGTCTCTTCTCTTTTTACCACAATCATAACAGAGTTGATTGTTGAATCATCTCTGTTGAATTGCTAGCAACAACCACTGACTAATCTAAATGACTACAAAATAGCATAATTTTGCAAACTTTGAGCCCTAAGTGCTTTTAAATAATATAATTACTATTAGCAACAAAAATCCCAGATTAATCACGTCACTTGAAGTCTATACAATTCATGGGACATTTTCTTATGGGCATCCTCAATTAATTGATATAGAACATGCCCCAAATCAGATGCCCTAAATTAGAATATGGCCCAAATCAAAACATGCTCTAACTCTATTGAATCATCTCAGTAAAACTTGGGCATCAACATTTCTTCTTCTACATATAAACTAAAATAGATCATATTTATCATGCCCTAACTCTTTTCTTATTACCACAATCATAACAAAGTTTATTTGTTAAATCATCTCTGTTGAATTGCTAGCAACAATCACTGACTAATCTAAATAACTAAAAAATAGCACAATTTTGTAAAGTTTGAGCCCTATTTGCTCTTAAATAATGTAATTACTCTTCACTGTGAGCTTAGTGGCAAACTTCCTTCAAAAAAGATAGAAAGATGCTTTTAAAAAAATCCCCTACTCTGTTCATCTCAGCATCTATTAAAGAAATCAATATCCATGGTGTACAGACATACAAGACAGAGTTTCTAAGTATATTGACAATTATTTCAGCCAGAACCTCCAAATTGCCAATACCTATTTCCAGATAAGAGCAGAAACAAATTTCTATTCACTCGCAACCTGCATGAACCCTCAAATAGGGCATAGTTAAACAATAGACCCTGATTCCTCTTTTCAACCCAAACATCAAACTCTATGTTACCAGTGCAATAGGGTGGTGATCAAAACTTGGGATATGATGTGATTTAATCAAATAGGCATAGCCACAAACATTAAAATAATCAACTATCTAGTTACAAAATCCCAAATCAGTTAAGAAGACATAAGAAGAACGTCTATAAACTAAGAAATAATGATAGAAAAAAGTCAATATAGGTTAGTAACAAGGACTATACAGTTTTGATCCTAGAAGAAAGAAAAACTAAGTTGTCCTTGCAGATTATCGTGTGGTTTAGACTAATGTGAGGTTAGCAAACAACAACGAAATAATGATAAACAATAAATGCTGAAGCTCTGCAATAACTTTGCTATAGTTTCCTTCCAATGAAAAAAAAGATTTAAATACACAATATGTAAACATGCTCTAGGACTACCTTAGTGATCTTCATAGTTTACACAAGAATGGGTCCATATATTAATATCTCAAATTTTTGGAAAAATAAGAACAATAATGGGGAAGTTGAGAGAACAGAGAGTAGCTACTGTTCATGCCAAAAATGAGCTATTTTTACAATACTTTTATACCCGATTTATGCTCATTATAATCATTATTTTTAGGTTTTTGTTTGATTTCATTTTGTTTTTTAGGTATCGAATAGTTATGGAAAAAATGCAAGAAAAATGATGAAAATGCCAGAAATGAAGACGTGGGCCGACTTGACACAAGCCCAACCTAAATTGCTAAGCTCGGTTCTTGTTCAGCCCAAAGAAAAAGAAAACCTAACTAATTCTACCCAGCCCCCCATGTGCACCCACGTGACATCTGAACACCCCCACCCCCTCATTTCACTTTCTCTCTCCTCTGGGCTGAAGAAACCCCGAAACCCAACCCCTGCTACTCCACCTCTCTCTTCCTCATCTCTTCTCTCTCTAACTCATCTTTGTCTCGATCGACCCATGACACCTTTATCCTCATGCCCCATCCACCGCAATTCATGCAGCCAACACCAACATCATGCCATCTTGACCTCCCAGATCAAGCAGAATTCAAGGGTAGCGATCGAAGGAAGGGGATGTAAATCAAGCCAGCAGTAATTGAAGCAAGGTGATGAGGTTTGATTAGGTTTTCTTCTAGGTTTTAGTCATAGTTTTCAGGTTTTAATTCTAGTATTTTTAGTTTGATTGTAGTTTAGCAAATTAGGGCTTGGATTCATTTTCATCTATGCGAATTTCGAATATGTTTGGAGGTCTTTGAAATTTAGGAATTTTAGGTTTTATTGTTCAGATTTAGTTTCCGAATCTATCCAGATTATTAGGGTTTAATTTTGGAGTTGAGTTGTTCGTTTTCCATTAATGGCTGTTCTTTAAATTTTAGATTTATTTTTAGCTTGCAAAATTAAGTGTTTGAACGCTGAATTCATCGGCTTCTAAGCTGAAGTTGCAATTTTTGGGTTTCAATTTGTCCCAAATTGACAAGATTTTGCTAATTCCCCTCTCCCTGCTCATGGTGGTCTTCGAGTTCTGTTCGATCCTCTGCTCCGCTGATGGCTTCATCCCATGGGCACAAATTTCTAGGTTTGATGCTTCACCTCATACTCCTTTCTTGAAAGTTGCTGATAAATCCAGAAATGTGCTAATTCGATTTCCAGAAATGTTGCTTCAAATCCCTCTCCCCTGTTGTCGATATTTGTTCTTGAATGAAATGTTTGCTCTGATTCATGTTGTTCTGTTTACTCTGGTTTGTGTTGCTCTGGATTCATTCATGCTGCTCTGTTCTTGTGGAATGTTGCTTCATTCTGTTCTTCTTGTTTTGTTTAAACCTTCTGTTATGCTCTTTCTCTATTTGATTCTCTGGCTTGTTAATTTGTGTTAAAGCTTGCATTTAGGATGTGTCAAGTGATGGAGAGATGCTCTTTTGATTAGAGTTAATTTTATTGAATGTTAGACAATGGTTGGGAAACTTTGGAAATAGATTGATTTACAACCTATAATTTTAGTTGCTTTTGATTTGACTCAATTGAGAATGATGCTATGTTAGTTCAATTTCGTGTTAAGTGACCTTAATTTCTACCTCGTCCCCGAGGACACGACCCTCAAGTACTACAGCGAAAGCTGTACGCTTGCGGCACTTTAGTTTACACTTAAAATATACTAACAAATTTTTGGCGCCGTTACCAGGGACGACGGTATGAGATTCGATCACATTTTCTTTTTCTTACCTACTTTCTTGTTAGTAGCGTAGATCTTGATTTACTTCCTTTATTTCGTTATTAATTATGACTTAGTTTAGTTCATTTCTTGAATTTTCCTAAAATTCAAAAAAATTAGAAAAGTCTAAAATCCAAAAAAAAAAGAAAAACTTAGAAAACCACCAAAAATTAGAAAAGCCTAAAAGTGAAAAAAAAAAAAAGAAAAACTTGAAAACCATAAAAAAATTGAAAATTTTTATAAAAGCTCAAAAAAATAAAGTGGCAAGTTTATGTTTGAGTACTTTTCTTTTTCTTAGTTTCGCTCGTATTAGTTGTTTATGCTTTGACTTACTTTTTTTATTCGTTATTAGTTGTGACTTATTTAGTTCATTTCTTGAAAAAATCTAAAAACTCATAAAATTTTTGAAAAACTTGAAAACCCCTAAAAATTGAAAAAACTTTAAAAACCTTAAAAGCATCAGATGCCAATCTTCCCTTTCTCGCAATATGAGCACGAACCTTTTTGGATTTATCTTTTAAGGCTTAATGATTATCGTGCTCAACTGAATCATAATTTTAAAAAATGAAAAATTTGTGAGGTCATTGTTGTGAGTCTAAATGTTGAATCAAGGAGTTACGTTGAATCAATTTGTCCTGGAGGTTTAATAGAATTATTATCTAAAACTCAAGATGAAATTAGGAATTTCTTTGAAAAAATAACTTGGGAAACCTATGCATTTGAACAAGCTAACAGGACTTTTAGGTACCCAACTAATGGAGAGTATGATTTTCAAGCTAATTCTTACCCTCCAGGCCACTTTATGCATTCATATGGCCCATCTTATTCTTATATGCCTCCTGTTTTGTGTGATTATTGTGAATCTTATGATTATGATGCTCATACTTGTCCTTTTCGTGCTTATGTTGATGCTGCATATGCAAGTTTTGAAAAGAAGATTAATGAAATGACTGATCAAATGATAGAGACCATGCAAACGAGAATTGCTCCATGCTCTTAATGTTTTAACCAAAATAAGGAGACTTATGGTGAGCTTGATTCTAATTTAGGATCTCCTAAACCTGACATGAGTCGCTATGATGACTTTGAACCCTCTGATTCTGCTTGGCCTGACTTGAATGAAGATATGTATTTGGCTAGTCCAGATCAAGAGAGTGACCTACCAATGTCTGTATCATTTGACCTTGCACCCTGCACTAGCTCACCTAAGGGCATCACTAATGGTGTCCTAGTTTCTGCCGACCCACCTACCACTCTGAACGACTTTTGTGAGTTTAATGTAGGTGAACAATTTGATACTATTAGTAAGTTAGATATAAGCATCACACTTGACACTGAGCTTTGTGATTTAGATGAGTTATATGAAGCAATTTCATAGGAGTTATGTGATGAGGTAACTGAACCCACTATTTTGGACTTTGATGATAATATTCTTTATACAGAATATAAATCTTTTTCGTGTGGGTTTCATGTCACTGAAGGTCTTGATGTGGGTTTTCATGTTGAATATGAATCATTCTCTTTTGATCCCATCATTCCTGACCTTCTATTTAAATTAGATGATAATATTCTATATGTGGAATATGAATCTTTTTATTATGAGTCTGAAGTTCATGGAAGTTCTGATGATGGTTTTTGTGTTGATTATGAGTCCTTTTCTTCTAAACCCATCCAAACTGACTTTCTTTTTGAATATTGCAAGTCTGAATTTGTTGAGTTTGAGATCATTGCCACTAAGAATTTTCCTTTAGACCAAACCCATATACATATTGGACTTAACAGACTTGTAAAATTTGCACCCCCTAATTTGCCTAGACTGCTCGTTCATGATGATATAGGCCTTATTTGGCAATGAGCTTTTTAAAGAGCTTTTTGGCCAAAAAGAGCTTATTTGACCAAAATTAGCTTTTTGACCAAGTAAAAAAGCTAATTTGAAAAGGCTAATTTCATGAGTTTTTTGGAAGAGCTTTTGAAGAATTAGCTTTTTGTCTCACAATTTTATTAGAAATAGCTAATTTTACCAAACAGTTTTTTAACAAACAGTTAATTCAAACAGCTAATACAAACAGCTAACTCAAACAGCTAACAGCTAACAGCTAACAGCTAATACAAACAGCTAATAGCTAACAGCTAATAGCTGTTTGTCAAACAGGGCCATAGTTTTTAGGCTAATGACCTCAATACTAGCTCATAATGAGTTTGTTCATTTCCTTTCTGATTGGGCTTAACTATTTGATAAGTTGGAGTGGGCCCTTACCTACTCTTTGTTGGCTAAGTAGATGTACTCTTTTTGATTCCAACTCACTACTTTTTATTGTTTCTATGTGATTGAGAATTGGGCTTCGTTGTTTGATAAGTTGCTGCATGCTTTAATGAGTTTAATTTGAGTTATATTTTTTACCTTAATATGGAGTGGCTGATGCTCTATAAGCCTTATGTTGTATCATCTTCGTGAGGCATAGTTTGGGTACAACCTGTATCCAATCTGGTATGATCCTTCCACCCTCCCTTGTTCTCTTTTTCATTTCTTTTCTTTCTTTTCGTACTTAGTTGTGGATATCTAGAACTGTGAATATACGAATGATCAATCTTGAGGAGCAATTTGGGATATGTTGAGCCGTGTGGGCTATGATCACCCTTGATTGTGTTATTGGCTTGTGGATACTTGTTAGTTGTGGATATCTAGGATTACTTTTATGTTTCAATTTGTTTTGTTTTTTTTTGGCTAGTTTTTGTTTAATCTTTTGTTTTTGTTTCCTTTTTTGTGTTTTAGTGTTTTTGTTTTTGTTTCGTATTTAGCTTTTCTTTCTTCTGCATTTTATTTTGTTTTAGGTTTCTTTTGATTTAGGGTGGTGTTTAGTAAGTCTTTGGTTTGGTTTTGTTTTTGTTTTGGGTGATCATGTTTGATTTTAGTCTTGATTAGTTTTGTTTTCTTTTCAGTTTTGATTTTTGTTTTTCTTTATTTAGTTATTTTGCTTGTTGATTTTTGTGTTTGGGTTTTATTTTGTTTTGGTTTGGTTTTGATTTTTGTCATTTAGTGGTTTGGTTTGTTTTAGAGTTAGTTTTGTTTTTGCTTTTCTTTTGAGATTTTGATTTTGGTGATTTTATGTTTGTTTTTGATTTTTTTTGTGATTTGTATTAGTGTCTTAGTTTGTATATATTTGTTATTTCATGTGGTTTTATGGTTGTATAGCTTATGTGCTTGTTTTTCAGCGCCGTAATTCCTATAATAAGGACATTGTGAAGTTTTAGTATGGGGTGAGGTGCCCATTTTTTTGAAAAATCCAAAAAGATTTTTTTTTTTGGTTTTTAGGGACGCTTGTACTATGTCTGATTGACCTAAATCCCCTGTGCTTTGGTTATTAGGTTGTATATAGATAGGATGTGTATGAAAAGTCTTCGACCTCAGTGTGACGTTCTAAGCCCTAATTCCAATCCAGTTGTTCAGTATAGATTGTGCAATCCAATCTCTGTTTATTCCTTCATTATTATCTTTAGGTCTTAGGCTTCCATGAATGATTCTCCCACTTGCTTGTCACACGATTATTCTGAAAAAAACATAAAAAAAAAGAAAAGTATATTATGAATAAAGAAGTGAAAAAAAAAAAGAGATAAAATAAAATTTGGAATGACAAGTATCCCTTTGAGACATGCGCTACTACACATTACCCTTTGAGGCACCTGCTACTGGGTGCTACCCTTTGAGGCAATATTACTACCGGGAAAGCTTGCTTCTAATGTTAGCATGATAATAATGCAGTTGCGTTGAGATTGAGTCTAATTCTGATAAATCTAAGCCGTGGGATGATGATACACTTACGCATAAGCACTGAGATGGATTCAGAATCTTGATATTCAATGGGGTGAAAAATTAGTGCTTTGATGTCATTTATAAGGTAGAGGACTTTGAAGTATATTCTGTATATATGCAGGTCAATAACTTGGTAACATGGGCAATTGAGTTGATTAAAACGTGTACATATTTTTCCCAAATTTTATGCATATTAGCTTTGAGAAAAAACCAAAAAGATTTTCTTTTCTTTTTGAAATAATTTTTGTGGGTATTTCACCTGAAAACCCTCATAAGACATCACTCATCCACTTAGGGGACCGAGGGGTTTAAAGAGCTTGTTACATATGTCACATGCAACCGGGATTCCTATGACAGTGAGTTAGGACTTTCTTTTCCTTATTTTTTTCATTTTCTTTTTAGTTAGTTTAGTCTATTTTACTCGAGGATAAGCAAAATCTTGGTGTGGGGGTATTTGTTCGTGCCAAAAATTTGTTATTTTTATGATATTTTTATACTCGATTTATGCTTATTATAATCATTATTTTTAGATTTTTATTTGATTTTATTTTATTTTGTAAGTATCGAATAATTGTAGAAAAAATGCAAAAAAAATAATGAAAATGCCAGAAATGAAGACTTGGGCCGACTTGACTCAAGCCCGACCCGAATTGCTGGGCCCAGTTCTTGTTTAGCTCAAAGGAAAAGAAAAAAAATAAAAGGAAAACCTAACTAATTCTACCCAGCCCCCTACGTGCACCTCACGTGACATCTAAACACCCCCACCCCCTCATTTCACTTTCTCTCTCTTCTTGGCTGAAGAAACCCCGAAACCCAGCCTCTGCTATGCCATCTCTCTCTTCCTCATCTCTTCTCTCTCTAATTCATCTTTCTCTCGATTGAACCATGACACCTTCATCCTCATCCCCCGTCCACGGCAATTCGCGTAGCAAACGCCAACATCATCGCATCTCGACCGTCCACATCAGGCAAAATTCTAGGGTAGCGATTGAAGGAAGGGGATATAAATCGAGCTACCAGCGATTGAAGCAAGGTGATGAGGTTTAATTACGTTTTCTTCTAGGTTTTAGTCTTAGTTTTCAGGTTTTAATTCTAGTATTTTTAGTTCGATTGTAGTTTAGCAAATTAGGGCTTGGATTCGTTCTCATCTATACAAATTTCGAATATGTTTAGAGGTCTTTGAAATTTAGGAATTTTAGGTTTTATTGTTTAGATTTAGTATCAGAATCTATCTAGATTATTAGGGTTTAATTTTGGAGTTGAGTTGTTTGATTTCCATTCATGGATGTACTTCGAATTTTAGATTTATTTTTAGCTTGCAAAAATAAGTGTTTAAATGCTGAATTCATCGGCTTCTAAGCTAAAGTTGTAATTTCTGGGTTTCAATTTGTCCCAAATTGATCAGATTTCACTGATTCCTCTCTCCCTGCTCATGGTGGTCCTCGAGTTCCTTTCGATCCTCTCCTCTACTGATGGCTTCATCCCATGGGCACAAATTTTGGGTTTGATGCTTCATATCATACTCCTTTCTTGAAAGTTGTTGATAAATCTAGAAATGTAGTTAATTCAATTTCCAGAAATGTTGCTTCAAACCTTTCTCCCCTGTTGTCGATATTTGTTCTTAAATGAAATGTTTGCTCTGATTCATGTTGTTCTGTTTGCTCTGGTTCATGCTACTCTGGTTTCATTCATGTTGCTCTGTTCTTGTGGAATGTTAATTTGTTTAAGCCTTCTATTCTGCCCTTTTTCTATTTGATTTCGTGGCTTGTTAATTTGTGTTGAAGCTCTCATTTAGGATGTGTTAAGTGATAGAGAGATGCTCCTTTGATTAGAGTTAATTTTATTGAATGTTAGGCGATGGTAGGGAAACTTTGGAATTAGATTGATTTACTACCTATAGTTTTAGTTGGTTTTGATTTGACTCAATTGTGAATGATGCTATGTTAGTTCAATTTCATGTTAAGTGACCCTAATTTCTACCTTGTTCTCGAGGACACGACCCTCAAGTACTACAGTGAAAACTGTACGCTTGCAGCACTTTAGTTTACACTCAAAGTATCCTAACAGCTACATAACTACATAAGCAATCTCACATTCACAAACTGCCAACCTTATACTTGTGAACAGGAAGAGCATTTATCTCTTCCTCACTCATCAAAGGAGTTGAAGGTGCATTGTCAGCATCCAATGCTGTCAAACTTTCATAATATAGATAATGCCCCAAATTAAATGCACCAAATCAGATGCCCAAAATTAGGGTTGCCAGGCCTTGGTTAGAGAGGGGGAAGAGAGTGAGAAGAGCCATGTAAACTACACAAATCAGATACCAAATTAACTAATTTCAAGAGAGCAAAGGTAGTTAACAGCTGAATCAGACACCAATTTGATGATGGCCTGAATTGAGGTCGACCAATGAACCTTTCACACTGCTACAGGATGCCATTGGCAATGACTGAAACACCCGACGCTGTAGTTGCCGACGGCACATGTGCTATGCGGCAGAGTTCTAGGAATGACGTATCATTGGAAATGCGTTCGAGGGTCTAGGAAGGAAATGCGAAATGGCGTTCGAGTGAGGGTCTGCGAATTCGAAGGAGATAGGAAATGGCATTCGAGTGAACTGATTTCCAACATAGCATTTTAGGGTTCTTTTGTATGTTCCTTCTTTTTTAAGAAATTTTTGGGGGAAATTTTGGGGCTTTCTCGGCTTCCCAAGTAATTTCACTGTTTTGGCCCTAAAAAAAAATTCATTACTTTATCATAAATAATATATAACCTAAGGCAACGGTTTACTAATGTTACCTAACATATCTACTGTAACAGTTCTATACAAATGTTGCAATAGCCAAAACTTTAAGCAACATTCAAAATAGATGTCATATAAACTATCTATTATAACAATTTCAAAAACTATTGCCCTATAGCCGTTGCAATAGGCCATTTTTATTGTAGTGAGAAGACTAAGTTTTTCTTCTCTCTTTCTTTAATTTTTCATGCTTCTTACTTTGTTTACAAGTTTATTAATTCTTTCCTTTGATTTTCTTTTGGATGTTTAGCTATGATTCAAGTTATAATCTTTGATTGTAATTAACCCCTTGATGGCTAGTTGATCTTGTTTAGGCCTTTACCCGTCTTATTTATGCTAGAATTTAGGGTTTTCTCTCACACCCCCCATGTGTTTGGTGAAATGCTTGAAAGAGTTTCCGTTTATGTTTCAGGATAATTGACTTATGCTGAAAGGTGAGGTTGATTATCTAGTGTGGGTAGAGATGATAGCTAACATTTGGACGTGAAAATCGTCTAAATCTTATATAGGTCATGGGTTATTAATCTTATAGTCTGATTGAGTTAATCCTATGAAAATAGGTGGTTAGAACAATTAGACTAGCCTATTGACCCTTGAGAGAAGGCTCGGGTGGTCTTTAATGATGCAACCAATCATTTTTGAATACTAGCATAACTTAGGAAGGTGAGGGTTTGACTTTGATTAGTAGGTTTCTCTTAGGTTTAATCACAATCTAATTCCCTTTTTATTTGCTCGCTTTAGTAGTTTAGTCCTTCTTTGCTTCACCTTTTGTTTTGCCTAGATTGATAGACTTGAGTTAGCTTTGGTGCTTAAAAACACAACTTCCTATGGAATGCTACCCGTACTTGCCGATTGCTAGCTATAACTACACCATGCACTTGCGGTAATTTAACATAAGTTACTACTAAAATATCTAAATGCCCCTGTCACCCATTGCCAGCATCGCATATCGAACATCTGCAATGATGGATGTCTTTGCAAGAAATAGCTATAGTAACGAATTGGGTCGCTACTAAAAATGCCTAACCTATGGTAATGGTGGATGTCATTACATAAAACTGCTTGGTCTCCCTTATGATTATCTTATCTATGGCAATGGCCAATTTTTAGCAATGACTGTTGTCATCACGAAATACTCTCCTTAGCAACAACGAGTTTTCATTGTTGTATTCTCTTGTAATGTGCTTACAAGTAACAACCCCATAACGACTTCTATTGCAATGACAAAACTCCTTACCAAAAATATTTTTTCTTGCAGCAGTTACTGAGAAGTCTCTCAAGGAACAAATGGGGAGCCAAGGTTATGGCCATTAAAGAGGCTCAAAACGTTAAGACCTTGGAGCTAGAAACTCCTGACTTATGAGATATACTTTTTGGAAGAATGTGAATGAACTTCTGATAGATGGGTAGTGTTAAAAACTAAAGGCAATGCTGTAGAAGTCAAGGAAATTTACAATATGAAGCATTAGAGGATAAGTTTATCATGCTAGCTAAAGGCTTAACAATATGCTCCAGAAGAAGAACTTCAACCTCGGGAAGCTTTGAAGAAAATCATCCGTAAAAGGCCACAAAGGCATAAAATCCTCGTCGTAGAACCTTGAAACTAACATGATTATTTGCTTTAGTTGTGGTCAATCAAGGCACATGATGAAAGAATGCCTTAAAAATGAAGGTTGAAAAGAAAAGCATTCAAGGGAAAGGGCAAGAAGGCCATGACAGCAATATAGAGTGATAGTGACTTTGGTGATAGTGGTGAAAACGGGGATAAATTTGCTAATGTATACTTCATGGCAAATTGAAGGGAATTAGAAGGCAAATTTGAATTCTGGAGGTACTGCAATTCAGTACTCAAGGAAGCTAACGCAATCAACAGAGTACGTAAAATCTCTCTTTAAAATATCTAGAGATGATTTCATTGAGATTATTATGCATGTTGTAAATGGTGAAGAACGGTATCTTTCTAAGATTATGTTCCTTAAGGATGAAA
Organism: Carnegiea gigantea; assembly: GCA_029747015.1. Lineage (NCBI taxonomy): Eukaryota > Viridiplantae > Streptophyta > Magnoliopsida > Caryophyllales > Cactaceae > Carnegiea > Carnegiea gigantea. The sequence goes on from JAKOGI010000215.1 coordinate 417,101, forward strand.
TTGCTCTCTTGAAATATGAAAATGAGAGCTTACAAGATGAATGTGCTCATTGTTATGCAAAACAGAAGTCTTCAGAGAAGAGGTTAAAGCTCTCAAGGAAGAAGAATAGAGATTAAAATTTAAAATTTAACTATGAGTATGTTTTTAAACTAAACTCTGAGTTAGCCAACAAGCTTTATTGGATTAAAGGTACTATAGGAAGGCTTAGAGCTTACTATGTGGATTTCCAAAATCTCTTTCATAACTTAGTAAGCGATAAGAAAACTTAGATAGATTAAAGTGACATCAAATCCTTTAAGAAAACTTAGATAGAGGAATCATAACAGAAGTCCTTTACTGAAGTGACGCCTCCTCATGAAGATTAAAGCAATTTAGGGCACATTGAAAATGTTTTCCAGAAACACTCTAATCATTTAAGGATAAGGAAAGGATACTAAAGTAACTTTAATTAGAAAATGGTGGAAGAGAAACTATGTGCATCCTAAGGATCGCATTGGAAGTCCTAGATTTAGTCAAGGGACGGTACCCAAAGGTATAAGGCCCTTGAATATGGCAACATATTCTTTATATAAATTTTCAATCAAGGAAAGTAGAAAGGTGTAATGTTTGTTTTATATGTATGCTTCAAGTCAAACACTAATCTATGATACCTTGATAGCAAATGCTCAAGGCATATGACTAATGATGCTATAGTGTTTTTACAACATGAAGAATCAAATCAATTGCAAGTTATAGTTAGAGTCAAAAAGTCTTAAAACATAATTGGAGTTCGAAAATTCATTAAAATTCCTCTAATTCAATTTAGAATGTTTACTCAGACAATGGTGTTGAATTCGATTGGCTTGGTATTTCTCAATTATGTGATCGAGAGAACAAAGTATCCTTCAATTCTACTTAACATGATGTCTCTACCCTTGAAACTAGAAATATCAATGTCTGGATCTAGAGTAGGAAATGTTTGTGCTGATAAACTTGATCATGTCAAATCTAGGAACCTTGCAAGTTTTAAAGCGGATAATGATGATGCATGGTAGTGGAATAGAGGATTGGTCATACTAGATGCATATTATAGATAAATTATCCAAGCATGACCTGGTAAGAGGTATTCCTAAGCATAAATATGATAAAGAGCTAGCTTACAGTGCATGTGTAGATGGTAAACAAGTTAGAGCTTCATTCAAACCCCCAAAACTGTTCCTACTGCAAGGCCCCTTGAATTATTGTACATGGATTTATGTAAGATTGAGAAGTCATGGCGACAGTAAATATGTATTTGCTATTGTTTGATGATTATTCAATATTTACCTTGTTGTTCTTCCAAAAATATGAAACAAATACTTTAAATGTGTTTACCAAGTTTTGTAGATAGGTACAGAATACTCCAGAACCACCAATTTAAGTTGTAAAAGTGATCATAAAACTAAGTTCAAAGGCAATTTTTTTAATTCTTATAAGAAGTTGGGAATATCACACTTATCAGCACCAAGGACTCTATAATGTAAAGGGGTAGTTGAATGTAAAAATAGACCCCTGGAAAACCTGGCTATAATAATGCTCTATGAAAAAGATCTTCCTAAGTATTTCTTTGTTGAAGCTTTGATTATTGTCAATTATGTTCCAAACAGATGCTTAATCTAACCTAATCTGACGAAACATTCTTATGAGCTCCTCAAAGGAAATAAGCTAAAGATTTTATACTTCCAAGCATTTGGCAACAAGTGCTTCATTCAAAATTATGGAACCAAAAACTTTGGAAGTCTAATGTAAGAAGTGATGATGGTATCTTTGTTGGATACTCTCAATAAAGCAAAGCATATAGAGTATCTAACAAAATAACCAAGGAGGTTAAGGAAATCAGCCATGAGGTGTTTGATGAAAATAGTGATGGGAACATTAGGTCAACCTCATTCCAAGATCTCAAACTCAATAGACATGAAGATAAAGAAGAAGAAAGCGCCAAATTTGACAAAGCAACAACTCAAAGTTTACCTTAGGGTACCTTGCGTTAATAAGAAGATACTATCAGGACCCCTAATGTTAAAACATTGAGAACTCTAAAGTAAAGAAAAAAGTTATGTAAGAGGGAATGTAAGAAACAAGGATTGTTTAGAATCTTCGAGAATTAGGGAGATGCTACAAATTTCTTGCACACCATCCTATAACCAACACCATAGTAGGTCTCAACTCGTATACAACGACTCATTCGTCTCTTATAAATTTATATGCTTTCCCTACATTTATTTCACTCATAAAAACTAAGAACCCTCTGAAAGCTATTAAAGACCTTGATTAGAGCTTAGGTGTGTAGCAAGAAGCCAATCAGTTTGAAAGAAACTAACTTTGACCCTTGACCACACGAGCTAAGAACCATCCAGCTAATGGAACCAAATACGTGTTTAGAAAGAAGCTAGGTGATTCTGGTAATGTGGTTAGAAATAAAGTTGGATTGGTGGCTAAGAATTACAGTCAAGAAGAAGTTATTGACTATGATAAGGCCTTTGCCCCTTTAGCTAGTTAGAGGTCATTAGAATGCAAGAGCATATACGTCTTTCATAGGCACCAAATTATATCAAATGGATATGAAATGTGCATTTTTAGATGAGTATTTGCAAGAAAATGTTTATCAGTTTGAAAACCCAAAACTCCGTAATCATGTTATCAGATTAGACAAATTACTTTATGGATTGAAAGCCTCTAGAGCATGGAATAAAAGGCTTACCAAGTTCTTACTTGGAAATGACTTTCAAAGCAGACAAATTGACAAGACCTTGTTTATTAAAGCAAATGGAAAAGATTTCTTTCTTGTGCAAATATATATATATTGATGACATATTATTGGTGCTACTAATGAATCCTTATGCAAAGAATTCTCTAACCTTCAGAGCACAGAATTTGAGATGAGTATGATAGGCGTGTTGAACTTCTTCCCTGGATTACAAATCAAGCAATGTCAAGATGGCATATCTATCAACCAAACAAAGTATGTCAAGGAAAATCTAAAGAAATATGGTCTTGACAGCTTAAAGTATGCCAAAACTCCATTGGCTTTAAATTGTAAGCTTGACTGACACTAAACTGGTGAGCCAGTCCTTAAAAAGGTATATAAATGTACAATTAGATCATTACTATGCTTAAGTACAAGTAGCCCTAACATTATATTTAGCGTTAGTTATGTGTAAGATTCCAATTAGCCCCTAAGAAATCACACCTCAAGGTTGCCAAAAGAATACTCAAACATGCTATTGAAATGAAAGATCTTAGTCAATGGTGTTGAAGAGGCCTTGAACTTGAAGGGTATTCTTATATTGACTTTACAAGTTATAAAGTTGTTAGAAAAAGTACATTAGGCTCATAATAATTTCTTAGATGGCCCCTTGTGTTATGACATTCTAAGAAGAAGAGTTTAGTGACTTGTCTACTACTGAGATTGAATACATTACTGCTGGAGCACGTTGTGCTCAAATTTCGTGGACAAATCAACAACATAAACACCTTGGATTGGACTATAAAAAGATTCCTATCAAATGTGACAACTAGGGTTATATCAACTTCACTATGAATCTAATTTGGCACTCTAGAACTAAACATACTAAAGTAAGGCATTCGTTTAATTCTATTCATAACCCACTTTAACCCCATTTCTCTCTGCTCTTTCAACTTTCTAAGCCCTAACCCAACAACTCCATCATCTCTTTCATAGGAATTTAAAATGTCAAAGTTGCAATGTCTTTTAAAAAGTGAAAGAGTGCTCCACTTGAGCTAGCTCCCAATAGAATCATTTGAGGCTCTTACTCCCCAACCCCTACTCCTCTGAAAAGGAAAAAAATGGCTACCGGATAAAGGAATAGATGAAATTGAGTTTAAAATTGAAAAAGCTCAAAAGGTAAGGGCTTGTGAAATTGTGTTCAAAATTGCGCTAGAAATAGAGAGTAGTGAAGAATATTTTTAAGAAATTGATAGATAGAGAGATGATTGCTTGTGTTTGCCTTGAGTAGGACTTCTTTATGAAAGTGTAATTTAGTTTTTTGCATGTCTTGGAATAGTTGAACTGTACAAAACTCTTTGGTGTTGGAATAGTCCCTCATAACTTCACCAAGCTCTTTCATGCGAGCATGAGAAAACAAGGACCTAAGGATATAATTAATAACACTACTTCTATTAAGATTACCTATTTTAGTTTGTCTGCTGTAACCTTGGACCAGATTTTCAATCATAAGGTAGACCCTGTGATGCTTTGCTATAGACCCTTGAATAACTGTGCCAATGCCTTTTTTATGAACTTCTCTATATTCAAGATTTCATTTAATAAAAAAGGTTAAGCTTACTACACAGCGCTTATCTGAATCCGGATTTCTCCACTACATCCTAGTAGGAACTATTTATTCAAGGGGGAACATGCAAGAATCACAATTTATCAGGGCACTTAGAATGGCTTAGTATATTATGATAGATCATTATGGGAGTTTCTCTAAGATTATTTTGAGGTATATGCACAAAGTCAATGAAGCTTCAAGAAATGTTGCTTCGCCCTATGTAAATACGTTTACAAAGGCCTTTAAGTACTTTGAGTTTCCTCTAGAGGATAAGGGATTTATGGAGGTTGTCAACATTGTGATCAACAAGAAAAAACTGGAAGCCTCGGAATCCAATGGTACTTCTTCTATCAATGGTTGTATAAAGATAAGTATGTTGAGAGAAGCACTTTCTCCAAACTTGCGAAACTCTCATATGAAGCCTAAAACATTAAGCTAATGTTTAAAAAAAAAATCTAAAATAGCTGTCAAAAGGAACTTCTTCGACAAAGATTTTTCTAACATTTTTTACAGAGAGAGAATGCAAGGAAAAATCTTCTTCACCCCATTACTCACAATCAAGCCTATTATTATTAATTTTTTTTTTACAAGGATTCAAGCCAATGTATAATGCGAGACTTATACCTTCCTCTTCTAACATCCAGCTAATCCAAGGAGGTTACAAAGAGTATTGAACAATGAGTTTAGAGTATTCAATTGTCCAATGAAAAGCTAGTAGAAGTACCACCATTTAAAAGAAAAAAGGAACTACCAGCAAAAAATCCAATGAGTTGAAATTTCAGTGCTTGTCCTTGCTCAGATGCAGTTTCAACCAATGCAATTGGAGGAAATTTCTAGATCTATTAAAGGTTAAATAATTTTAAGATGTGCAAAATTAACCATCAAAAGATTATCTCCTAATTCATCAATTTGATTTGCCAAAGAAGCTTATAATAAAAAGAAGGTGCAAATCTAGACCTATGGTAACCTTTGCTTGGCTTTTACTTAATAACGTGACTGTTACTCAAAATCTAAATGCTCATGGTGGCTTCTTAGAAACCATACTTTGAGAGCTATCCAACTACTTATAGTTCATTAACATTGATGATGGTTTGCTGGCTCAAATTGGAGCTTGAAAATGGCATAGGAAGTGTAACTTTTTTGGTAGCTTTTGCTAAATCCTTATTAAACACAAGTCACTGCTATTGAGTGAACCATCCAAATTAAGGAGTTTGAGTCATTAAGAGTTGAAAACCTTAGGATACCATCTAAATTGAGCCAATCATAGTTAAAACATAACCAACTTTTAGGTTTACAGTCTAACTAGAAGGAGTGTGATTGGATATTGGTGTTGAATGGTGATGCTAGGTGAGCAGTGTTGAGGTTCTTGCTTTTTATTAAAATTCTCATCTTCATAAAGATTTTCCCTTAAATACTTATATCCAAATGCTTAATTCCTAAAAATCACCAACGAGGAGAGTTAATTGTGCCTATTTGAGCATAACGACACCAAGATGCTAAAGACCGAATGATTCTTGATTGTAAAAGTGTTTCTCTCGAACTTAGGGGTTGCCTTGATACAAAATTCATTCCTACAAGCTCTGCTACTAATGATCTTGTTGAAAATGCATACGTAATCATCGTAAGATATCTTGAAGTGGCTAGTTACCATCAATTTGATAAAAATGGGGGGTCCACGATGTGGAGTAAGGAATTTGAACTTTGCACTCCTTAGTGTCTTCACTTAGAATCTTTGCTTCTTCTAGAGGAGTAAATGGGATGACATCCCCACCATGGTATGAGCTTTAAAGGAGCAGTCGCCTTTAACTTGCTCAATCTTATATGCCACCTTTTGGATGTCTTCTTTTAGCTCAAGTTAAGGCTCTCTTCCAAGAGGTGAACCTCCACGATCATAACGTAAGAACTTGTATTTGGCCTCTATAGTCCCATGAATTGTAGTTTGAAGCCAAATTTGCATGGTATCTTCAAAGTTAGGAGCTTATAAGGTAGACCTTAGACTAAGAGCTCTAGGACGCTCTTTTAGCTCAAGTTAAGGCTCTCTTTTAAGAGTTAAACCTCCATAACCTCAACTTAGGAACCTATATTTGGGCCTCCATAGTGCCACCATTTATATCTTAAAGCCAAATTTGCATGGTATCTTCAAAGTTAGGAGCTTATGATGTAGACCTTATACTAGGAGCTCTAAGAGGGTAGTTATCCATGGTTATGTTTTCCTCCCCCTTTATTTCATGCCCAAACCAAGCTCATTCTTCTGTTAGAGCAAAATTAATTCTTCTTTTTGAATGTTATTCTCCTCCTGAACAACCATCAGTTCTTCTTCTTCAAATATTAAAACTTTATAGAATCTCACATCCATATAAAACTTAAGCCATCTCCTAGCCTTGATTCTAGGCTTGCTCTCAAGTGCTATTTCCATCCTAGGGCATCTAAAATAAAAAGGGGAAAACCTTGAAGTTTTTGGGTGGCTATCATGAAACCCTCTTCATCTAAACAACTTCATGTCCTAAGATAATCCCCAAGATATAAACCTATCTTAGCTTATTAGGTTGGTTCCCGACTTCCTTGAAAATAAGGAGCCTCTTTTAAATGTTTATTTACTTGTTGCAACTGAGCTGTGAGCATCCTCACATAATCTTGCATATCAAGCACGCCTTATGTCCTCTCATGTTAGAAGCTTGGCCAAGAGAGAACACCATTATCATTCATGCTCCCAAAAAAATGGTGGAAAACGGTCAAAGGGAAAACAAAATAGAGTGGTATGGCATGCTCACTGGCACTATCAAATGGTGTAATGGTTCAGGAATAAAAAATTGCTACAGGAAGAATGGCATGGGTTCACCAAATAGTACAAATAGATTATGCTAGGTAAGCGCCAAGACTTGTATAATTTTTTACTAGGCTTTTATAACGTTAAGGGATGTGTATTGGGGTAGAAATGTGTATGTGCTCTTTTATAGGGTTTTAATGGACTAAAATTAGAATATTAAAGGAAGAAATTCAAAGAAAAAATATGTGACTAATGGAAGGAACGAAAGCAATAAAACAAACATAAAATTTGAGGTTTTAATGATTACCAATATGAAAGAGCTTTTGATTTGATCCCAAATGATGTGGATTAGATCTTAATTTCAATAATGAAGTTGTGAAGTTTTGGGAAGTGTTTGGCTCACCCAATATGGGAGCCATTATGTAGCAGTAAAATTACAATGATTTAAGTCATAGTCATTGTCCTCTCTATTACACCCCCCAATGTGTACAGGAGGGGAACGTATGGACAGGTTGGACTGCAAAAATGAAAACTAACTAGACGACAACCCTTTAGTAAAAATATCAACTAATTGAAACTTAATGGTGACATAACTCACAATAATACCATCATCAGTGATAGGTAACATAACTCATAATAGCACTACCATCAGTTATAGGTAACATAACTCATAATAATACCACCATCAGTGACACCCTTACGAACAAAGTGGTAATCCACTGCAATGCTTTTGAAGCAATCATGATGACTAGGATTGGCAATAAGATATATGGCACTAGTATTGTCAAACATTACACCTGTCGGTATAGTGAGCATGATCATGATGTCAGTAAGTAGTTTGCTAATCTAAATGGTTTCTGTGCAGGCAACATCTTAATACACAGTGTTAGTAGATGATTTAGAAACTGTAGGTTTCTTATTAATGTGTCAAGCTATAAGATTGGGTCCAAATTAAGCTGTATAACATGTGGTGGATCGACATGTATCCCCGGCCTAATCAGCATCAGAATAGGCAATAATAAGAGACAAAGATGCAACTGATTGAATGTGAATCCCTTCAACTAAGGTGCCCTATATGGACCTGAAATACACTTCACAATAGAAAGATGAGCAGTATGAGGGCATGTATAAATTAGAAAACTACATGAACTGCATATGCAATGTTAGGGCAAGCTATGGTCAAATATTAAAATAAAGCTATCATGCTTCTGTACTCTATGGTGTTTACAAGTAAGTTACCATCTAATATAGTGAGGGCGTTTCTAGCAATAATAGGAGCATGAACAAGTTTGCAAGTATCAAGATGAAATTTGATAAGAAGGTAAGAGATGTACTTGTGCAGACATAAAAACAAACCTAAAGAGGAACTGATAACCTGCACTCCCGAAAATTAATGGAGATCCCGTAGTCTTTCAACCTAAATTCCTTAGAAAGAGTGGAGATAAAAGAAACGAGAAGAGAGATGGAACTACCGGTCAAGATAATGTCGTCAACATAAAGTAGCAGAACTAGAATATGAGAGTTATGATAAAAAGTAAACATAGGCGTGTTAGACTGGCTATAAGTGAAACCATATATGAGCAAAAAATTACCAACGCAATAAAACGAAGCTCTAGGAGCTTTTTCCAAACCAAAGATAGCCTTTTTGAGGTGACATACATGTGTAGCAAAATGAGAATTAATAAAACCAAGTAGTTGTCACATGTAACCTTTTTCAATAAGAAGATCATGAAAAAAAGCATTCTTAACATCAACTTGACGAATATGCTAATGATTAGTAATAGGAATTAATAAAACAAGACAAATGGTGGCAGGGTGAACATCAAGAGTAAAAGTGTCAAGGAAATCAATTCCTATTTACTAATGATTGCCTACAACAATCAGTCTTTCTTTCTAATGTGCTAGTGATCCATTAGAATTGTATTTTATCCTAAAAAGGCAGTTACTCGCCACCAAATTATGAGCATATGTTGGTGGTACAAGTTCTCATGTGTCATTAGAGATTAAATCATTAGACTGGTCAATCATAGCTGCATCTACTGAGGGTGAGAAATAGCTTCCTTAAAGGGAGAAGGTTCAGACTCAATACTTTATAGTAAGCAGCAAAATGTGTTTGGGATTAAAAATTACCAATTTGGATCTAGTTTGCATAGGATGAACATTAGGGGCAGACACACTAGGTCTAGATAACTCCAAATTCTAAAGAGAGTTTTTAGATGAGACTTGTGGGGGAAAAGTTGTAGGAGGAGGATGATGGGTGTAACTGAGTTACAAGTGGGGAGGAGGCCTCATGGGCCATAGGAGAAAACTTGACTTGGCTAGAAAGGCAAGGAAAAGGGTGGCACTGAGCTGGGCGACTGGGGCACGTTGTTTAGGCCCGAGAAAGCTACCACGATAGGATATGGATGGGCCGAGTGCTCAAGCAGACAAGGCCCGAACATACTATTATGAATGCAGTACTGGGACGAATATGAGGCTCATGCAAGGGGCCTAGACATAGACACCGAAGGATGGACAGAAGACTAGGATAGACAAAAGTAACACACGTGAAAGAATATCATTTTTAATAGAATCATTATATTGTGGTATAGTGGCACTGGAAGAAGATAAACTTTGGAAGGGAAAAACATTTTCGGAAAAACATGTCAACTTATGTAAATCTTATCCATTTTAGGATCATAGCAACAGTAACCCTTGTATTGATTAGCTGATCCCAAGAAAACACACTAAACAAACGTTGGTTGTAATATGTTTAAGGAAGAAGTAGTAATGTTGTCAAGAACATGTGCAAGTAAATGATTAATAGTAAAAACTGCAGTGAAAACAGCTTTCACCCAATAAGTAAAAGGAAACAGAGATTGAATTAGAAAAAGTTGTAATTATTTCTAAAATATGCTTGTGCTTACATGCAGCTACATCGTTCAGTGCCTGACTTTCAGGACAAGACTTTCAAAAAAAATTCTTAAAGCTAAACAATGATCCTTGAGAGAATCGTTATCAAATTCTACTCCTCCATCACATTAAAAAATTTTAATTTTCTGATCAAAGTGATTGCCAACCATTTCCTGAAATTAAACGAAAATTGGAAGAACTCCTAACTTACATTTCATAGGATACAACCCAATGAAGCATGAGAAGTCATCCACAGAAACTGTGTAATATCGAAAAAATTTAATAGAATCAGGACGAGCTTCCTAAACATCAGATTGAATAATATGTAATGGAGTTTTAGAACATGATTAAATAACGTAAGGTAACTTATAAGGTTTAGCAAGACACCATGTAACACAATTATCCTCAAAAGCAAAAGCATGAATTGTCTTATTTTTCCTAAGACTATCTAAAACTCGTATGCCACAATTACCAAGTCTTTGATACCAAACTTTGCCAGAATCATGCAAAATAGCCAATGCTGGAACATACTAAGGAAGACATCTAAGAAAGACTAGACAAGCGTTATCTTTTTCATTGCTAGGCCCCTGTAAGAGGACTTCACTTGTGGTGTTGTCCTTGACCCAAAAAAAAAGTGGAAAATAAGAAAACTAAACATAACAATTAATCTAAAGACACAAACGATGCATAAAAAAAGGTTACATTTGAGTTGAGGAATATATAGCACAGAATTCAATTTAAGCAGTCTATGATGAGTTTGAATACGTAAATATCCAATATTAACAACAGGTAATAAAGTATCATTAGCAACTTTAGCCTAAATAGAAAATTTTAGCAGATAGAATACTCTCATTTGGAGTCATATAAGATGTCGCTGCAAAGTCTGGATAGCATAGGGTCTTGCTAGGCTTAGCATGCATAAAACTAGCCATGGCAAGAAAATTGTTAGTGGAATTAGGCTAATAATAAAGAGAACAAACAACATCTTTATGTCCAGGAGAATGATAAATCTAACAAATAATATTAGGACCAGAAACCAATACCCTGTTAAATGTTTCATTACCTATAGATAAGGAATTAGTAACAGAAGCAGAAGCACCTTGAATATGAGACAATGACAAACATGAATCACAAAAAATAGAACTTGTAGGAACACCCTTATAACCGGAGGTTATCTAAGAGTTGTTCTTATTGGAATTGTTCTTTTCTCTATTGTTGTTTATGCTATTCTTTCCATAATTGTTCCGATTGTGCATACCTCAACCTTGATTGGATGCACTCACATGAGAAGTAGAGCCATACTCACTTGATGAAATGGTAGTTATGACAAATGCAAGATGTGCTAGAGCCATTATTGCACCATTTCAGGAACTCAAACACATTGTTCATGAACTAGCAACTTGTTGTAAACATCATCAAATGTAAGCATTGCAGGCATATAGGTTAGTGCATGTACAAAACCATCATAATTTGTAATGTTTTTGGCATGACAAAAAAATCATCCATAGGTTGAGTCTCAGGCTTATTAAGATTCATGAACATCCACTTCAAGTCCATTGCACGAGCCAGACTAGTAGAATTGAATCGAGACTCAAGATGTTGCTAGATGGTGAATAAATATGGCAAGTCGTGAACATTAGTTAGATGATCGTTTGAGATAATGGCAAAGAGTGTGACACGAATCAACTAATCCAGACACACCCAAAGAGTGTACACCGGATTTGATTGAGGCGTGTCAAGTGAAATCAAGACATATGCTGGTAGTTGCGTGATCATTCCATCAATGAATCCATGCAACTAGCGCATGACAAGAAATAATAAAAATGGTGTCTTCTAGAATAAGAAAGCATTCACTTTTTCTAGAACTGTGGTCACTAAAGTTTTGACGTTAATTATCTAAAGAATAGGGTTTATCATTGGCAACTTAGGAAGGAGAGACAGAGCCATACTTCACGTTGGGTCACCTAGTACGGGACTCAGTATAGTGCTAAAATGGTGCACACCGAAGCCTTATGACTGATCGGCGGCACCCAACCAGACATTGGTGGAATAAAATAGCTCTGCGACGCCGTACACTATGGTGATAGGGAAGTCTCTAAAGATTTTTTAAAAAATCTAAAGATTTTTGGCAAAATATCTGAAGATTTTTAGAGAAAATATTTAAGAGTTTTTTCCAAAAATATGTCATATATTCTAAGGGGGCAAGCCTTATATAAACCACAACCCCCTTCCTTTCTGGCGCACCCTCATTTCTTCATGCCATGCCAAGGGTCGCCACCTAGCCTTCTCCTCGTCGTCTGTTTCTTGCTTTTTTCACTTAATTCAAAAAGAAGATGACTTTCATCATCGTCGAGCTGTAAACAATTAATTTTGCAAGAAATATATACTTTTTAGGTAATTTACTATCTGTACAGTTATTTAATGAACCATTTTCTAGCATTGTTTTGGCACATAAGTAAATGGACCCACCAATTATCAAATATTAAGGCTTAGGTCTTCTGTTTATCCGCATGGCTTTAGCTCAAGCTTCTCGATCGGCCTAGGATGTCACCTATTGAATTATCGCATTGTACATACGAGCTCATTAATTTGGGTTTCACTTTTAGATAATAATCGATAATAATTTTAAGATAATTCTCTCTCCATAATTTCAACTGATATGAATTCAAATGCAGCAGCTTACTGAAAAATGAATTTCTATCTTCATAGTATAGGAGTAAACATAATGAGTTTCGACCAAATATTCTAATAGCTTATACTTTTATGTTTTAGGTCAATAATTTCTGATGTCCTGTATTGACCATGCCTCAGAAGCGAGAAGACAATCAATGGAGTTAAACAAGCTCAAAATGACACTTTATAAAGCCGTGAGTCATTTGAGTATGCACCATTTGGACTGTGCGCAAGCTTTGATGCATTATCATGGTTGTGTAAGCGAATTAACTAAGCCTATCACTAGTGGAATGGTTGTAATGCCCTAACCTTAGCGCTTTCGCTGTAATGACCACTAATGGTTAGTTAACATTAATTAGGACTGGTTAAGTATTTCAGAATTACGATGTTACATGGCAAGTTGGTTTTTCATTAGATCCCCTGGTTAAGGCACTCATAGTTTATTAGCCAGAGGATTAAGGATCAATGACTACATCAACGGCTACTTCCATGCGAAAGGAGACAATAAATTATTGCCTTTAAGGAAAAGTTGATTAAGTGCAACTCTAGGGATTTTGTAACGAAGGATTAGACTTCCTAATATAGTTGTCCCTTCACATATTTGTTCAGTCAAAGATAAAGGGCTAAGGTCAAACATGGATATTATAACATTATCACTTACATCAAACTGTTCAAACAATGAAGAAAGATCTATGAATAGAAGAACTATTTGGTGACTAAAGTTCTCAACATTTGAAAAGAAAATGTGCACATTGTATAAAGTTCGTAAAGATTGTACTCATCTTAAACAACTTAATTCTTCGTATTACTAGAGTGGCAGGTGCGAGTGATATTTGTTTTGAGAGTGTTGTCCTTCTAAGAGAATATGAGCTGAAAACGTTTGGCTTGTGAAAATGCCTATAAAAGGCCTTGACTGTTAGTAAGGAGCCAGAATACTCTTCCTATACTATGTGGAAGCTATCATATATGCTTAGAAAAAAACTCTGTAGTTAATAAGGGCCTGTGAGTCCCATGTCAAACATTGTGCTTCCAACAGTTGGGCAACTCTAAAGGATGAGGTGTGTCAGAGTGGCTTGATGAAACTCTGAGCATAGGCATAGTGTCTGAGGACATCTGCTGAACTATCTTTGCTGATAGTGAATCAATTGACTCCTAGGGTCAAGGAAGGACCATGGGCACAGACGTATCCTGTGGTTTATTTGGATATACCTCCTAAAATTCCTTCTGTCTTTGTTTTTCATTGCTCTCTATACTCTCTGACTCTGATTCCTGCGGTTCTAATCTTCATACTTTGATTTACTATACACATCTATGTATATACATATTCACATAGTATATTTCTTAATTTTCACAAATACTTTTTAGCAAAAGTTTTGTTAGCCACCTTGCTCCCCGCCCTTGGTGGTGACTCAGCTTAACTATGTGGGACTAGAAAATTCAACCATTCGATTTTGCAGAGAAGCTCAAAATAAAAAATGCACAAATCCAGACCTATACTACCCCTTTCTTGATTTTGACTTTATAACATGACTTATAATCTGAATCCAACCACATTATAGCTTCTTAGATAGACTCTTAGCAACACTATGCCACATATGAATCGTCAAAATGGAAGCTTATTTGCATACACAAATCAAAGCTAGAAAATGACCTACGAATTCTAACTTTCTAGACAACCTGTGCTAAAAGTTTTATTGAGCACAACTATTGAATTCTAAGAGTACACGACTACAAGAGGGGGTGAATTGTGGTGTCCGATTTTCATCTATTTACTGACAAACAGCCTTAGACCCTGATTGCAGAGACAGTTTCTAAATGACGAACAGTCTTGGACCTTGTTTGCAGTGGCTGTTCCCAATTGGTTCAGAAGCGAAAATCAAGTAGATAAAATCGGAAATAAAGCACACACGATTTTTACGTGGAAAACACCTCTAGCCCAAATGAGGTGTGAAAAACCACGACCTACCTCGTGTAGGATTTTACTACTTCACTAACGGGCTGAACACGTTACAAAAGTAATACTCCTTATTACAACTTGTAACCCACATAACCTTCTTCTCTAAGACAGGTTACACCAGGTCCAAATCTCTCTAGATTGGACACGTCCAAAGTCCACACGACTAAGGACACACTCACTCACTTTTGATCTGAGATCAAGGATACAAAACACCTTACTGGGGTGCTTCTGACTTAAGCAGATGTAAGGTACAATGAAGTCCTAGTATGCCAATAGTTTTGAAAGCTCAATTTTTGCACAATCTTGTCACGGTTTTTTCTTTTGAAATGTAGCTCCAGAAATCTCAATGTGTTTGTGAAAAAACCGATTTTTCCCTTGTGTATCTCTGCCGAAAGGAGTGAAAAGATTTTCTTATTTAAGCAAGCAAACCCAACGGCTAACTCCTTCAAAAAAGATAGAAAAATCTTCTGATTTTAGCAGCTTAGAAGATTTCTTCAGATTTCCAACGGCTAGGAACAAAGAAGATAAGATTCTCCTAAAATATAGGGATTTGATACTCACGGGATAAAAACTGATTAGCCACTTAATATAGCCGTGTAATTTAGCCCAAAAAAGGATAAAAATCTTGGTTTCAAAATTTGAATCAATCATGGCCTAAAAATAAGGAATAAAGATTTTTCGGATTTTGAAAAAAATCTCTAGCAAAAATGGTTTTGCAATCTGCTACATATATATAATAAATAATAATCTTTTTAGGACTTAACTAATCAGCCTAGGATTTCATAAAAGGATTCTTAGAGCAGCCAGCCAACCAAAAGAAATTTTTAGGTAAAACGGATGTGGCCGCTGCAGTTTCAGGAACACCCTAGGCACCCTGTTTGCAGGGTTGTTTGGAAATGGTGTTCTGAAGCAAATCTCGAAAACCGTTTCAAGAAGTGTTAGATTGAGACTTTCAAGATTGGCATATTAACAAGAATCTAAAAGATAAAACCTAAATCAAATCGAGACTTCTTGTTGGAAGAATTAGTCATCTTGTCGAGGATGGATGTGCAACTCCAAACACCGTGGTGACCTTGATTACTCGGGTGATCTTGTATCGCTGAATGTAGGAACTTGGTCTTTAAAACTTAGTCAGCTGTTGTCGAGATTTGTTGTGTGCTGATCTTTGTATCACTGAAGCTTGGGACCTGTTCTTAAAACTTGTTCTCAACATTTAGTGGACAGAACAGGTAAGTAGGATCAATACAAACAACTGTGTAGGACCTGTTTGGAGAGCTTGTTTGGAATAACATTACTCAAGCAAGTATGCTACACTTGGATTTGTTATTATCAAAACTTATACAGTTAGTTCAACAATTTCCCCCTTTTTGATGATGACAAACCAAGTGACCATATTGACAAGAAAAAGATTTTATTTTCGTAAGTGCCTTTGTAAGTGACTTGAGTGCTGATATATATCCACACAGGTGCTAGGTCAGGCAAAAAACATATGTAAGTATGAAGACTAATGACTCAACCGTTCAACTCAACCAACCGTGCAACTCAACCTAGGTCCACTTATCTTCCCCCTTTTGGCATCATTAAAAAGGTACAAACAACAGTCAGAACATGGTGTTTGCAAGTGAATCACATAAGACATAGCAAGAGATAAGCAAGATATAACAGAACCAGATATGTCATTGAAAGTCCGGAAGGTGCAATACAAAAAAAAAAAAAAAGGAAACACAGAAAGAGACGGGGAAAAGAACTCTAGGAAACATCCGATGAGAACAGGTTATAAGGGTTGATTATAGCTGCGGAGGAGGGAGTTTGGTAGCGAGGGAGGAGAGAAGGGCAAGGAGATCTTCATGACGCTTGGCAGATTGCGCCTTCTCTTCTTCCAGGGCAGCCTTGACGGCTGTGAGCTCATCCTTGAGGCAGGAGTTATCCTCTAAAACAGCCTCAACTTTGACTGATGACCTCCCAGAAACAGGAGGTCTGGGTGTTCGGCTCCCCTGTTTGGAGACCGAGCCCTCAGCCAGAGTATATCCACACCCCATGAGGGTGTCACTCCCTATCTCATCAATCACTTGAGCAGCCACCCTCCCTTTGAGCTCTATCCCAAAGTGCTCAAAAGCCCTCGTCAGTAGAAAACCATACCCAAGATCATGTGCCCAGGTGGTGTTTGTAATACGCCCAATATGGCGGATCATAAGAACAGGGAGGTTGATGGGTTCCTCCCTATCCAAAAGATCCACCAGGCACTGATCAAGAGCATCAGCCTGGTTTCTACCTTGATCTCTTAGGATGATGTCCTTTATGACAAACATAAAGAGCAGTTGGTGCAGAGAGGTCATCTCACCCTTCTTCACAGATGTGGGTGATTGCAGGCCCTGGTTTTGACTCAACCGCTGTGAAAGCTCCAGCAGCGTGGCTGTCCCTAGAACAGACTTATCCTCCCTCACATACACATCAACGCCAAATGAGGGAACACTCAAAATCGTACCCAGAGTTTGTGCATCAAATTGCACCTGTGTATCACCAATTTTACTTGTTATCACCCCTTCGGTGATAGCACAATTGGCATAGAACTCAGCTAATTCTGGTACAGAACACCCCAGCTGAGTGTTCGTGAAGAGGTCCAGCCAGTTCTGGGCACGCAGCTTCTGTAGGAACACCCCCAACCCCTGTTCCTCGAAAAATTGAACTCTCACTATCTTCCCCCTAACTACATTGTGCTTAAGCAGATGCGCAATCTTGGTAGAAACAGGAGAGGAAGTAGACTTTTTGGCTCTTTTGGGGGGAGGAACAGAAGAAGCAGTCTCGGGTTTAGCTGATTTTGAGACTGGAGCAGTAGAGGTCTTTCTTTGCGGGGGGGAGAGTGGAGGTTTTCTTGGAAGGAGGAGGAGGAGATTGAGTTTGTTCTTCTGAGGACTCGGAGAACACCGGGGTCCCCTGTTCAAAAAGGGTGTTCTTAGTAGCAGAGGAATCTAAAGAATCCTCAGAGGAAGAGGAAATTTCCTCTATTACCGGAGTAGTTGATTTTGTGGTACGCGGAGTAGACTGAAAAGCAATTCGGATAGATTTACGGGTTGGTTGGGCAGTTTTTGGAGGAGAGGGGGCTGAGGTTTTTGAGGTTTGAGGCCTTAGTTGTGGCCTTGATCTAGGCGTTCTGCTACACCTAGCCACTGTTTTGACCCTTTTTCTCTTCTCTCCGGATTGAGGAACCGGAGTCACTGATTCGGTTGCTGCAAGAGGGATGTCCATGCCACTACTTCCCCCTGCCTCAAGAGACTGCTCAGCCGAGTCTCCTTGAAGACCAACTCCCAAATCGTCCTTAAACACCTCCTCATAGGACTCAGACCCTGTTTCGGGTACTGTTTCTTTTTCAGGAAACAGCCCGAAAGAACAGGGCTCAGAGAAATCAAAGAAACCAACATGGGACTCAAAGGCTTCATCTTGGGACCCAAGATTGCCACCAATTTTCCCAGTTTAAGCAAAGTTCTTTTCAGTGAGGGGACAAACAGTCGATCCCTCAAACACCACCAATTCCCAACCAAAATGGTAGGGAATATCTTTCAAACCCAAGCCCACTGATTTCAGGTCGACACTCTTCAAAAATCCAAAAGGTTTAAAGCTGATTGGGCGAGGAGGAGTGGAAGGTTTACCTTCTAGAATCGCCATTAAAAACGGCGAGAAGGCAACAGGGGCAAGACCTGTTCGTGAGGCTGGTGCGGGTGTCCTGCTACCCTGAGATTTTGAACCAGAACTTCCAAAGCCGTTGAAGGAAGCCATTTGAGCAAGAATTGGAGAGAGATTAGGGTTTGAGTGAAAGGAAATTGCCGGGTATTCGAGAGAGAGAGAGGTGTGATGAGAGAGAGAGGCAAAGATTTGGAGATTTAAAGAGAGAGAGCATGCCAAATCTTTACAGATTTACCCGTTACAACAGGTAGATCATTACTAGCCGCCCGCGCATGCCTCGGGAAGGAGGAAAATTTAAAGGCTAGACACAACTTGTTTCACATACTAACAATCAAGGAGCGTACCTGTTCTTACTGCTTGATCTTGGAGGAGATTCAACGGTAACAAGATAATAAAGGCAATCATATTAAATTTAAACGAATGCCAGCAGCTGCAAATAATGCACATATACTAAAATAGCACAGAATTGATTGCAAATAATTTTTATTAAACACATTGTACCTTCAACCTATGAAAGTTACAAACAAGGGGAGAGAACAGGGTACTTAGGTTGTTTCAATCAAACCTAGTTCAAGTCTATTTTTCTCAAATTGATCTCTACTTAGCGCATTGGTGAATATATCAGCAATTTGGTTTTCTGTGGCACAAAAATTCATTGAGATCAACCCTTTTTCAACATTGTCTCTTAAGAAATGATGACGTATGTCAATATGTTTAGTTCTTTTATGTTGACACGGATTTTTGGCAATATTAATTGCACTTGTGTTATCACAAAAAATAGGTATGCGTCCAGTGTCAACACAAAAGTCTTTGAGTTATTGTCTTATCCATAGTAATTGAGCACAACATGAAGCAGCTGCAACATATTCAGCTTCTGCTGTGGACATGGCAACTGAATGTTGTTTCTTGGTTGCCCAAGATACCAAACAAGGTCCAAGGAAATGAGCCATACCTGTGGTGCTTTTTCTATCAACCAGGAAGCCTGCATAGTCAGCATCAGCATATCCAACAAGATCAAAATTGCAACCTCTAGGATACCATAGAGCTAAATCAGGTGTATGTTTTAAATACCTTAGTATCCGTTTAACAGCCTTAAGGTGAGTTTCTTTAGGATTAGATTGAAAACGGGCACATAAACCAACACTGAAAATAATGTCGGGCCTACTAGCGGTAAGGTATAAGAGTGACCCTATCATACTCCTATAGAGTTTCTCCTCAACTGAGGGACTCCCATCATCCATTACCAACCTGGTAGAAGGTGAAATGGGAGTATCAATGGGCTTGGCCGACTCCATTCCAAAACACTTAAGTAGTTCCTTAATATACTTTTGTTGATGGATCATGGTGCCGTTTGAAGTTTGCTTGATCTGTAGGCCTAAGAAGAAGTTAAGCTCACCCATCATGCTCATTTCAAACTCACTCCTCATCATTTTTGAAAATTCATTGCATAAATCATGATGAGTTACCCCAAATATGATGTCATCAACATATACTTGGACAATCAACAGATGTTCCCCCTTAGATTTTAGAAACAAGGTATTATCTACCTTGCCTCTTCTAAAATCGTTTTCAAGTAAAAAGCTTGACAATCGTTCATACAAAGCTCTAAGAGCTTGTTTTAGACCATAAAGAGCTTTGTCAAGTTGGAAAACATGGTTTGGAAATTCGCTGTTTTCAAAACCAGGGGGCTGTTTGACATACGCCTCTTCTTTAAGGTATCCATTTAGGAATGCACTTTTGACATCCATTTGATATAGCTCGATCTCCATATGAGCTACAAAGGCTATTAGGATACGAATAGCCTCAATCCTAACAACAGGCGCGAAGGTTTCTTCATAATCGATTCCTTCTTCCTGATTGTAGCCTTGAACCACCAGCTGTGCCTTGTTCCCAGTGACTGTTCCGGACTCGTCTAGCTTGTTCCGAAGCACCCACTTGGTTCCAATGATTGTTCTATCTGCAGGCTGGGGTACAAGGTGCCATACCTTGTTCCTTTCAAATTGGTGAAGCTCTTCTTATATTGCTGTGACCCAATCTGCATCTGCAAGAGCTTCATTGACATTCTTTGGCTCAATGTTAGAGAGAAATGCATAGAAAGCACAAAAATTCTTAAGCTTAGATCTCGTTTGCACCCCAGTATTTATATCAGACAAGATTTGATCAAGGGGGTGTGAACGATGATGCTTCCAAGGTCGTGGAGTTAGGGGATCCACAGACACACTTTCTACTCTGGCTTGGATACTTGAAGAATCAGGTTTAGAAATAGCTCCTGAGCCTGTTCCTGCACCTGTTTGTAGGCCTATTCCTGAGGAACTGGACTGGTGTTGTCCCGAACAGGGTTCAACGTTGCTTCCCCCTGTTTGGTCCTCACCTTGCCTGCCATTCTGAGGAACAGCTTCAGGACCCGTTTTCTCCACGGTGTTCTTACCTTGTTCATCTTGGTGCAACACTTCTTTTCGAACAAGACCTAATTCAAATCCTTCCTCCTGTGCATCATTCTTGCTCAACGAGTTAGATTCATCAAAAAGCACATGCACACTTTCCTCAACATACAAGGTTCTTTTGTTAAACACTTTGTATGCCTTACTATGTGAGGAATAACCGAGAAATATTGCCTCATCACTCCTAGGATCAAACTTCCCTAAGGCATCCTTCCCATTGTTATGCACAAAACACCTACAACCGAATGTTCTTAAATGCATGATGTTGGGCTTTCTACCTTTGAAAAGTTCATAGGAGTTTTGTTCAAAATAGGTCTAATCATGCATCTATTTATAATGTAGCATGATGTGTTCAAAGGTTCTGCCCAAAAGTTCCTAGGAAGACCACTAGCAATAAGCATTGTTCTAGTCATGTCTTCTAGGGTGCGATTTTTGCGCTCAACCACCCCATTCTGTTGGGGTGTTCTTGCGGCTGAGAAGTTATGATCAACACCATATGCATTACAATAGTTTGTAAAGCTTACATTTTCAAATTCAGTACCATGATCAGACCTTAAACTAACTAAAGAGTGTCCTACTTTCCTTTCAACCCTTTTGAGAAAGGCAATAAAATTCTCAAAAGTTTCATCCTTGGATGCCAAGAGCAGGGTCTAAGTAAATCGAGAGTAATCATCCACTATAACCAGCACATACCTCTTCCCACCTCTACTTGCTATCCTCATAGGACCGCATAGATCAATGTGTAACATTTCGAGAGGTCGGGTAGTGCTAACACAATTTTTTGATTTAAAAGACGATCTGACTTGTTTGCCTTTTGCACAAGCTTCATAAACCTTGTCATCATTGAATTTGATGGAAGGCAGTCCAACAACTAGGTCTTTAGAAACAAGTTTGTTCAAAAGAGTGAGACTTGCATGACCTAGTCTCTTGTGCAAGAGCATTATATCATCATTTAAAGCGCTCAAACAAGTCAGATTGTTTTGGGGAAGTGTTGAAATACATACTTTGTAAACATTTTTGTGACGCTTCCCCCTTAACACGACATCTCCTGTGTTTGAGTTTACAACCAAGCAACGTGTTGGTGAGAACACTACTAGGTTGTTCTTGTCACACAGTTGGGACACACTAAGCAGATTGTGCTTTAAGCCATCAACTAGATAGACATTATCAATTGAGTGGGACTGGGACTCACCAACCCTACCTATACCGACAATTGTCCCAGACTTGCCGTTTCCAAACGCCACACTCCCACCATCCGAAGTTGTAAGTGTGAGAAAGTTGGATTTTTCACCAGTCATATGCCTCGAACACCCACTATCAACATACCACAGCTGCTTGTTTTCAAGGTTGTTTCCTAGGTTGTTTGCTGGGTTGTTTACTGGGTTGTTCTCTCTCACTTCAGCCTGCAAAACAAATCAAGGGTTAGTTTTGGGAACCCAGATCCACTTGGGTCCCATTCTTTTAGATAGATAAATCTTATCTTTCCTAATCCAGATTTGTTTTACATAACCTTCATTTCTTTCAATGGCATACCTCCTTGAAGGACAAGTGTATCGATAATGACCGGTTTTACCACAATGAAAGCAAACAATATTTTCAGGTAATCCAACATACTTTCTATTGACTAGGTAAGAGGTCCTTCTAGGAGCAAAACCTAGTCCCTTTTTATTTTGACTGTGGTGAGTGTTTAGCCATTCAAGCGCTTTTAAGGACTTGTTCCATAGCCTGTTTGTGGCGAGATCAGATTCCAATTTTTTTATTTTCGCCAACAGGTTCTTGTTTTCAGCAAGTAAGGACTCAACCTTTTCTTTCAACTCTAGGGATTCCTTTTCTGCTTTGGCTAAAGTAACAGAGTGAGTCTCTTCTTTCAAGATCAAAGATTCCTTGAAGTTTTGGTGTAAAAAGGATATTTTCTTTTCAACCTCGAGCTTTTCACTCTTGAGGATCTCATTTTCTAGTTCTAGGTCTCGGACATCTCTTTTCAATTCTGCACAACTATCCATCAATGAATACAACAATTCTTCAAGAGTTGCCTTATTGAGACCACGTACCTTGTTCTTGAGATCAGTAAGGCTGTTTGTTGACTCATCATCTGAATCCGTGTCACTTTGTGCCATGAGAGCTACAGCACCTTCATCAGTTTCGGACTCTTCTTCATCTTCAGAGAAGTCACCCTAGGCAGCCAGCATTGCTTTTGAGAATCGTTTCCCAGAACTATTTGCAGCTTGTTTTCTACCTTGTTTCCTGGGGTGTTCGTGCTCTTGCTCTTCTTGAAGTAAGGGATAGTTTTTCACTATGTGGTCTATTTTGCCACATTTGAAACACCCAGTAAACTGTTCTCGGGGGGTGTTTCTGGTTTTGTTGAAATCCTTCCTTTTGTTGTTTTCTTTGACTTTCTTGAAGAATTTCTTGAACTTTCGAGTCATCATAGCCATCTCTTCTTCCTCAAGATCAGAATCATCATCTTCTTGTGCTTTTAAGGCAAGTCCTCGATCTTTCTTCATCTCCTCTTTCTGTTGAGAATTTTTTCTCAGTTCGTATGTTTGGAGATTACCAATCAACTCGTCTAGGGTGATCTTGTTCATGTCTTTGGCTTCTTGGATGGCTGTTACCTTGGCTTCCCATGATCGAGGCAAAATCCTTAGAATTTTCCTTACCAACTCTTCAGTGGTGAAGGATTTTCCAGGGATTTTAACTCGTTTGTTATGTGAGTGAAGCGGGTATACATATCCATCACATTCTCACGATCACCCATATCAAACAACTCGTATTGTCTCATGAGTACCTCAATGCGTGATTGTTTTACTTGACTTGTTCCTTCATGAGCTACTTGTAAAGCATTCCATATTTCTTGAGCTGACTCACATTCTGAGATGCGAGTATATTCATCGGGTCCTAGGCCAAAATAGAGAAGTTTCTTGGCCTTGGCATTCTTTTCCATTTTCTTGTAATCCTCAGCATCATATTCAGTAGGATCTTTGGGAACCTTTTTTCCATCTTCAAGAACTTTCGTGGGAACAAGGGGCCCGTTCTTGATGAGCATCCATAACTCATAATCTTCAGCTTGTATATAGTTCTCCACCCTGTTCTTCCACCAACTGTAGTGTTGGCCATTGAAATAAGGTGGTCGAGTGATGGATTGGCCCTCAAGTATGCCTTGTGGGGTACTCATTTTCAGAATCTCTCAAGGTGTTAACCTTTTAGAAGAGAACCTGCTCTGATACCACTTGTTGAATTCTAAGAGTACACGACCACAAGAAGAGGGGTGAATTGTGGTCTCCAATTTTCGCCTATTTACTGACAAACAGCCTTAGACCCCGATTGCAGAGACTGTTTCTGAATGACGAACAGTCTTGGGCCTTATTTGCAGTGGCTGTTCCCAATTGGTTCAGAAGCGAAAATCAAGTAGATAAAAGCGAAAATAAAGCACACACGATTTTTACGTGGAAAACACCTCTAGCCCAACTGAGGTGTGAAAAACCACGACCTACCTCGTGTAGGATTTAACCACTTCACTAACGGGCTGAACACGTTACAAAAGTAACACTCCTTGTTACAACTTGTAACCCACGTAACCTTCTTCTCTAAGACAGGTTACACCACGTCCAAATCTCTCTAGATTGGACACGTCCAAAGTCCACACGACTAAGGACACACTCACTCACTTTTGATCTGAGATTAAGGATACAAAACACCTTACTGGGGTGCTTCTGACTTAAGCAGATGTAAGGTACAATGAAGTCCTAGTATGCCAATAGTTTTGAAAGCTCAATTTTTGCACAATCTTGTCACGGTTTTTTCTTTTGAAATGTAGCTCCAGAAATCTCAATGTGTTTGTGAAAGAAACCGATTTTTCCCTTGTGTATCTCTGCCGAAAGGAGTGAAAAGATTTTCTTATTTAAGCAAGCAAACCCAACGGCTAACTCCTTCAAAAAAGATAGAAAAATCTTCTGATTTTAGCAGCTTAGAAGATTTCTTCAGATTTCCAACGGCTAGGAACAAAGAAGATAAGATTCTCCTAAAATATAGGGATTTGATACTCACGGGATAAAAACTGATTAGCCACCTAATATAGTCGTGTAATTTAGCCCAAAAAAGGATAAAAATCTTGGTTTCAAAATTTGAATCAATCATGGCCTAAAAATAAGGAATAAAGATTTTTCGGATTTTGAAAAAAATCTCTGGCAAAAATGGTTTTGCAATATGCTACATATATATAATAAATAATAATCTTTTTAGGACTTAACTAATCAGCCTAGAATTTCATAAAAGGATTCTTAGAGCAGCCAGCCAACCAAAAGAAATTTTTAGATAAAACGGATGTGGCCGCTGCAATTTCAAGAACACCCTAGGCACCCTGTTTGCAGGGTTGTTTGGAAATGGTGTTCTGAAGCAAATCTCGAAAACCGTTTCAAGAAGTGTTAGATGGAGACTTTCAAGATTGGCATATTAACAAGAATCTAAAAGATAAAACCTAAATCAAATCGAGACTTCTTGTTGTAAGAATTAGTCATCTTGTCGAGGATGGATGTGCAACTCCAAACACCTTGGTCACCTTGATTACTCGGGTGATCTTGTATCGCTGAATGTAGGAACTTGGTCTTTAAGACTTAGTCAGCTGTTGTCGAGATTTGTTGTGTGCTGATCTTTGTGTCACTGAAGCTTGGAACCTGTTCTTAAAACTTGTTCTCAACATTTAGTAGGACAGAACAGGTAAGTAGGATCAATACAAACAACTGTGTAGGACCTGTTTGGAGAGCTTGTTTGGAACAACATTACTCAAGCAAGTATGCTATACTTGGATTTGTTATCATCAAAATTGTATACAGTTAGTTCAACAACAACCCACTACTAACAAGTGACCTATGACCCCTAATGACTTCGCTTATGAAAATTTGACTCATTGAGGAGTCAAAAGCCTCTAAATACCTTAAAACTGATCAAATAATAACTTGAAAGTTATCCAACTTTTGGGAAACATATACAAGGCTAGCAAAATCCATTTCTTCTAAAAGATTTGCCTTCAAATGGTTGTAGCACAATGATTGATTCTAAAGATCACCAACTGAGGCAGTAGATTGTAGCCATTTAAGCTCAACAATGTGAAGGTGGTAAGGACCCCTTATTTCTTTGATGCATAATTGCTTTTAAATGAAGTAAGGGTCACCTCAATCCAAAATTCATGCCCCCAACCTTGAGTACTCATGAGCTTGTTTAAAACACAATGTAATCATAACAAGGCATCTCGAAGTCATTGAATATCTGTAATTGGAGAAAAAGGAGGGTCCTTTTCATGGAGAAAGAGGAAGTTGAACTTTAAACGCCTTTGGGATTTCTTTCAAGACCTCTTCATCATCCTCGGGAATAATAAGTGGGATGGCTTCCTCCACCATGGTAAGGGCTTCTAAGGCGCATTCATTTCTAACTTGCTCATTATCAAGGGTTACCTCTTAAATGTCTTCTTTTAGCTCTAGTTAAGGCTCTCTTCCAAAGATTGATCCTCAATACTTCAACGTGCGACCTTGAACTTGGTTGCCCATGATCTCATCATTTGAAGCTTGAATTTGAATTTCCATGTTTTCTTCAAAGTGAGAAGCAAATGCGGTAGACTTTGGAGGTAGAGCATTAAGATTAGTCTCATCAATGGAGAAGTTTTCCTCTTCCCATGGAAAACAATTGAGTATCGTCTAAACCTACTCTACATTAAGGTAGGAGACCATGTGTTAAGTCACACGCCCCTTTTGACCAATACCCTAAGGCAAACTTCACCTTCATCTAACCTAGGACCAATGGCTAGGGAATCCTTTCATGTGCATGCTTCTTATGTCTCTACTTAGCGATCATTTCTTCTTGTGTTTAAGTTCTCAATTGATAAGCTGGGTCCCTCCCATTAGACCGAAAAGTGAATGCCCTCCGGGAGCATCTTGGATCTTTCTTTATTCTCTCTTTTTATTTTTATTGTTCTTTTCATTTTGGGGGAGGCAGCCCTTAGACTTTTTCTTTCTTTGAACTCTTCTTCTAAGGTTCTTTTCTAAGGATTGGCAACTCTATCTTTTCCAAATATTCATTCGTTTCCTTTTCCTACTTCTCCCTATTCAGATTCCTCAGCTCTTAGGAAAATAAGAGACGCCCACCTTGTGGACGCAACAGCGTAGGAAGGTTCATTTGATTATCAGAACCAATCCTTCAAGAGCCGAGTTAGTCCAATCCATAATGATGTATGACGACTGTCAACATCCTGATGCGGGTCAAGTCATAGCCCCACCAGAGGTAAAGTTTCAGTCACAATTCATATATGTTGCCTTAGAGGAAAATAAAATCATAAACGCTTTAGCAAGGTTAGCGTCTATGGTGCATATATGGACAGATACATGCTATCCAAGAAATTAAACACCAAGGTGTTTACGGGACCACATGGAAAAGGAATGCTTCCAATATTTGTGGGCATGTAAAAAGTGTCATTCTTCCACCCTCCTTATTATACGCTTTTACTACTCCCCCACTTTTCTCAATGTAAGGGATGGACATCATAGGGAAAATCACTACTAAAGGAATGGCATGCATGAATATATCTTAATGGCATAGATTATTTCACCACATGGGTTGAAGCTGCATCCTAACCCTAAGTTAATATATCTAAGCAAGTGGCCTTGGACCCACCTGAAGGACAAAACAGTGGCCATTCTAAAGAAGTGCAAAATCCAACAAGAACAATTGACAATCTTTAAAATGTTCTGTTATTTTCTCTAAGTGTGCTTGACAGAGTTTCTTGCTATCGCTTCTCACATTACACCGCCTAATGATTTGCTCGATAATTAAGCTGCAGTCTCCACAAATGTTAAATTGTTTATTGTGAAGTCCATGCACAACTAGCATTTCAATAGTGCACACTTAGCACTCGACAACACTGTTTATGACTTCAAAGTCTAACTTTGTTGATATTGGTGTATGTGCCCCTTTTGGTAAGACGAAGAGGATGCCCATGCCATATCCTTTTTTATTGGAGATATCATTGAAGTACATTTTGCCAGGATTCATTTTCAAGAAAAGGGATATGCTTGTTGGGAAGATCATAATCTTTCTCTCGTTGCTCTATGGGAAAGTCTGATAAGAATTCTAACACAGCACTTCGCTTATTGTGTTTGAGATGTTAAACGTTAAATCATATTCATATAATAACGCAACCCATCAAGATATGTGGCCATGAAAGATTCATTACTCGAGTAGATATTTTCAATAGGTCTACTTTTGTCACTACTTTAAAGTGGTGGTTAAGTAGAGCCTCAGTTTCTTGGCTGCCCAAACTAGTGCCAGGCACATCTTTTCTACTACTGAATATCAAGTCTCATATTCAAGGAACTTGTTACCCAATTAGTATATGCCATTCTTCGTCCTTTGATAAACTTGACATAGCAATTTAGGGGTAATCAAAACCGGTTAACCGAAAATCGATTAACCGGAAAGTCGGTTCACAAAAATTGCGAACCGTAAACCGAACCAAGACTTTCGATTAACCGAATTTTTCGGTTCGGCAAAAATGTGAACCGTAACCGAATCGAAAAATTCGGTTAATCAGATTTTTGGTTCGGTTACCATTTAACCATTATTTTAAATGGTTAATTTCCAATTTTCACTCCTTTTTAATTAATTTAACTATTTAAGACATCAAATATTAATTTACACATTGTTGTATATTTAGTCTTATCTTTAATAATTACAAAATCTACACTTGACCAATATAAAATTTAGTTTTTTTAAATAAAAATGTAAGTTTTGGTTTCAGTTAACCGTGCGGTTAATCGAATTTCAAATGGCCGACCCAAAACCGAAACTGAAACCTAAACCGCAAAATTTTTCCATTTCAGTTAACCAAACCGAATTTTTTAGAAAAATCAAACCAGTTAACCGGTTTTTTGGTTCGGTTTTTTGATTTTTCGGTTCAGTTTTTTGGTTTCGGTTTTTTTTGATCACCCCTGCATAGCATTGCTCCCATGGTGGTGTTAGTGGTGGTGACATATAACAACAAGGGTTGTCTAGGTTTAGGAGATTGCGGCATAGGTGGGTTAGTCAAGTATTCCTTGATTTTATCAAACGCTTCTTGAAATAATGCATCCCATTTGGCTCGGTTGCTTTTTCGCAACTTTCTTAATGTAGGCTCATATAAAAAAAAAAGGGCATCCCGATACACAAGCATTCCGCGTTCACACAGAGTTCGGGAAAGGGCTCCACTCCAAGGGTTGAATTGTAGGCAGTCTAACCTGACTTTATCAGTGGCCTCACATTGTGCATCACAACATGGAGACACTTTGGGTGTTTCTTTAGTGCATAGCTTTAATAAGTGCCCCATTGTGTGGTGAACATAGTTTTTCTTCGTCCTCTGTGGCCATTCCAATTAGACTTGCTGAGATGACAGTGTAGTAACAAGTGCCCCATTGTGTGGTGAACACAGTTTTTCTTCATCTTCTATGACCATTTTGATTTGATTGTGAGTCTGACCTAGAAAATGGACCTCAAATCCGAAAGTCGAATCGAACAAGCTTGATCTATACCCGAACTAACAACCTAAATGGGGTCAAC
Source organism: Carnegiea gigantea (assembly GCA_029747015.1). Lineage (NCBI taxonomy): Eukaryota > Viridiplantae > Streptophyta > Magnoliopsida > Caryophyllales > Cactaceae > Carnegiea > Carnegiea gigantea. Next base: position 446,402 of record JAKOGI010000215.1, read on the forward strand.
TGATTTGGACCCGAACAACCAAAGTAGACTAACCCATACCCGAACTAAACTCGAAACTTAGCGTGAACTGAAATGGCCCACACCTGAATTGACACGACCCAATTCAAACTCAATCCAGAATGACCCAACTCGAAGTGAACCAAATATGAATAACCTGGATCAGAATCGAACTGTACCGGATTGAAAACCAATCTGATTCTCACCTGTTTCAATTCTACCCGAATATAATCCAAAGCCAAACATACACGTAACCTATCGGGCAAAATGTAGCTGTTCCTACGTCCCAAAACTCCACGGATGAACGAGCTTCAGATAATTTTCATGCTACTTCACATAATCCATAGTCGAAAGGCAAAATGAACAATTTTACCGTAATTTTGACAGAATGAAAACTAGTTACTAAACATATTTCAATCACAGAACAAGGCAATAAAGTATAAGATCTACAAGAATCATAAATAAAATCAAAGCGATTGCATCCGTAACCAAGTAAACTTAATTAAATGAAGAATGTAGTATCAATAAATTAAACTATCAAAACTATTTAAAAAAAAGTAAATTGACCTAGAAACGAAAATTGAAGCTGAAAAAAGGCAAAACAAGAAGCGTAGAAGACCCTATGTGCGGCAAACGGGTGGAGGAACCTCAAAGATGAGAGTGACAGAGTTTGAGTCAAAGAATGAGACATTGGGGGTGAATGGATGAGAACTTAATACCTTAGATTTATGTACAGGTGGTTTTACTGTGTGCGGGGGAAGAGACGAGTGAGAGTCTGAGCGAGATTGAGAGATCAACGGTGCGAGGCTCAGAGAGATTAGAGATCAAGTATTTTCAGTTTTAGGAGAGTTTAGTACTCTGTAGGCTATCTGCGTCTGACTCTGAGAACTAATAAGAGGGAATGAACTCTAAAATTTTCAACCTCAATTAGTTGAGTTTAGAAAGCAACAGAGAATAACTTCAAGAGGAAAACTATACAAATGAAACCGACGGAAAACTCAAAAGGGAAAAGAATGAGAATAATTAATATTTTTAAATTTTTAATTTGGTGCATAATGGGTAAAAATATAAGAGAATATCCGTCAAAGACGAGAATTAAGAAACTCTTGCATAATTAAATTATTAAAATTATTATTGTCTTACGATCTTACCTTTATTACTTTATCATTTCACTTTGCTTAATGCATGCTAAGAGCCTAGGATTATGACATGATTCTGCGACTGTAAAATACCGCACTGCCGATCCATGATCCTAAATCGTCTTCGTAATATGCTTAATTTGATATAATTATATGGGAGAATGTTCATATATGGTCTTATAACTATTCAACTCATTTGAAGCCTAGACAATCAAATTCCATGTCTCAAGTCTCGGTAACCAAATTCACATCAACATAATTACTAATTGACTCACATTAATGTCAAAAAACAACGTGAATAAGAAGGATATCTCAAGTATGGCTGAAATTAAAAAAAAAAAAAAGCCACAGCAATGTTCGAAAGTTAATAAGAAACTAATAATGATACTAGACACTAATGTGTGCCTTTTTGCAGTATCAAGTTCTCAGCTAATACACCATGTGTAGCAATTATGCTAATGAGATAAGGGTTACAAATGGAAACAATATAAAAATGTTTATATTTTACTTAGCAATTTAGATCAAACTTGATAACAAATTATGTCATACATTCGTACTAATAACTAAACAAGTTTGAAATGCATCATTATGAACGTCGAATTTTGAATTCATAAATTATTCTTATGTCAATTAAATTGGACAAAAAGGAAAATTAGGTCATCCGACCAACCTCTCCACGGCTCATGTCGACGCATACTCATATGTAATAGTTGCTCTTAACACATACATCAAGTCATCAATCTCACATGGACAAATCTTTGAATCTTGATGTATCATCACTTAAAAAATGAAAGGACAGTGTTGGTGTAGAGACGTCAGCATTGACCTAACTTGAGCTACAAGGCTGCACTATACTCGACCAATAGTGTTATAACTGTGCATAGAGAATAATTTTCTATCAAAGTGATTAAATTACAAAACAAAATAGATAAAAGGACATCAGTAAAGTCCTGATTTGAGCTACAAACCTGCACTACCACAACCCGTAGTGTTATATAATTGTGTGCAATACACGATATTATTATCAAATTGATCCAAACATGAAAAAACATAAAAGAGTATCAAACCATACATGCATTAAACCATGACTACATTAAACCGAAAGAACTACGTAAGACAACCTTTCTGCAAGTCTTTTTCATCAATTTCCTCACGTTACTATTCTTGTACGTATATTTTCCTAGCATGATCCCTTTTTTCTTGTACAAAGATTTTTGATCTTTGCTTTCTAATTCATTATTTTACTTAATCACTTCTTGTTTATACTAAATCTCGTGTTAAAATATCTTGGTTTCAGTTAGTAGTAATTAGTTCCACCATGAGTTAGTTAATCTAACTAAACCTTTCCATAAGTCTTCTTCATCAATTTTGTTACATTACTATTCTTGTACATATATTTTCCTAGCTTAACCCTTTTTTCCTTGTACATATATTTCCACTTTCTTCTTTCTAATTCATTATTTTGCGTTATCTCTTCTTGTTTATACTAGTCATGTATTAGCATTTGTTTTCTCGTGTCTTCTTCCTATTTTTGGGCTAGGCTGGTCCTCGGTGTTCTTGTGACCCCGGGTTCATTCGTCCCATTGTTCCTTTATGGCCTTTGTGGTCGTTCCCCCTACTTGGGTTTGGAAGAATAGTTTTGTATTTTTTTTTTTGTGAATTGCTGAGGTTGGAAGTTGTTAAACTTGTGTGTCTTTGTTCAATTTTCTTCTCTGCCTTCACCATGTTCATTTTCCATTTTGGCACAAAAAATGTCTTCAATGGGCCAAGTCATGCGTAGAAGTCATTATAACAATCGGAGTTAAGAGGATAAAACCGAAAGGTTTGTTCAATTTCCATAGGTCAAATTTAGGAGATAGTTTTTTGGTCCATTTAGAGTCCAGTCTATGTTTTTATTGTTTCATTAGCTAGGTCATTGAAGGATCTTTCTAAGGAGTAGTCATAAACATAAATCATATTTCTAAAGTAGTCATCACGCCCATTTTTCTACAAGATGTCTAATCTGCCCCAACCAACCACCATTCTAGTTTTCTTATTTTTAGCCTTTCTCTTGAACTTTTATCAAACTAGTTTGAGCATATGAAATAAAATAGACTACCAAAGCTTTCTAAGTTGATAGCTTATTTCTTCCAACTTTTCGAAACTTGTGAGATATGAAATTTCAAAGTTCATGTTTCAGAGCTAAAATGTTTGCAAAGTTCAAATCATACTCTTATTTTGAAAAGTCCTAAACAATATCCTATGGTGTCAAGAAAATTGAAAAAACAAATTGTCCATATTCTTGTGTCTATTATTATGTCTTATGGAAGCCGTTTTTTCAAGTTTCTCTTCAATAATTTCTGATAAATAAAATAGGACACAATCTTTAGAGTAACAGACTCCACTTCAGCTTAAGCTTTTGCTTTACTAGAATGACATCCTTTTCCATTTACATTCCAAAATTTCATCAATAAAACTAGACTTAATAGGCAGTAGTTAGGTTTTGGCATCACTTCATTTGGATCCTTCTTCAAAAGGGTATGATCTTTTTATGTTGGCATTCATAATTTTGCATTAGTTACAACATAGTCAACTTGTAAATCACCCTTTACTAAATTAATTGGGTGTTTCTGGAATTTTTTGGTATCATTTTATCCAAGTTCTAGAACTTTCTTTTGTTACTATACATAAGTCATTTTCTCAAGTAAATCAAATCTCTTTGATTAATTAGGTGTTTAAGGTTTTTCCTAATGTTTGAGTCTCATGTGTTGGCCACATGCAGAAGCTAATAATCCTCAAAGTAGCCAATGAAGCGAGAATTGCATATAAATTAGGGCATCGTTTATCTTTCTTAGACCTCTCGTATATAGGGGAAGGCCTTGTACATATATTTCATTTATTGATCTATTTATGATTTTGTAATAACCTGGTGCATGCAAAGTCCTAGACCCTAAAGGTCAAATAATAATAGTCTCTATCTTTGAGCACGAATTGGTCTGTTTACAATAATAATAAAATGAACCCTCTAGAACCAGTAAATGGTATTTCATCAAACCTAATCCATGACACAAAGACCTAGCTATGGTACACGGGTTGTGATGATCAGTAGACTATTCAAACCCATTCTTAATCTCATTCCACATAAGGTACCAAGCCTATGCTCATGAAAGTGATTTAACAGATAACGGTAATCATAACTTCCCCTTTATGATAATCTTGACTTTGATCAGAAGTCATAAACAAATTTGACTAAATAGTGGGTAATGATTTATAGAGGCAACCTTGCTTGTATATAACTTTATGTATTTGCATGCCTGTCCTTAGGGCTAACATGTTCTCTAGTGTATGGTCAGGGTCCCTCATCAAATGCGATGTCATAATTTGAAATTCGTTCATATTTGGTCTTTAGATTAGGTCACATCCACCTGCACTCAAATAGACATTAAACTCCACCATTATCCCCAGTACACTATTTTTTAGATTATATATGACGAAATAATTGATGTATCCCTAGCCTTTTATCATGAGCATCAGGCATGGAAAACGATGTTGGCCTTGAGTCTTTTATTCGTGTGCTTGCTTGTATTTTCCATATATACATACATGTTTATCTTTTTTACATTTTCACAATTCATATTGAATAAGCAATTGGCTAATATTCGAGACATTTACAAAGGAATAACATATAGTATGAGCTCATGTGGTCAGTCATTCAAGTTCATGCTTCCTGACTAAGACCCTGGACCCACCATATTTGGTTTCCATACGAATTTTCATATGTTTTTACCTTTTGGGGCACAGGAAGTCATCTTTATTTTCAAAAAATGGTTAGTAAATTGTTGTCAAAAATGCCATTGGCGACTCCAGTCATCCTACATTTTTAACCACAAAGATCGACCGTGACATTGAGCTGTCTCTCCCTATAGCAGGGTCGTTTTTTCATAGGGATGTACCCAAACCAACATAGGATCTGTAGAGGGGACCCCAATATCACCTCATTGAGATTTTAACCTTGCATACCAGTGACTTTACTAGGGATAATGATAGATTTTCATCTATCCCTAAGTGGTCTTAAACCAAACATATGATGTGCCCTTCCATTAGATATCTCGAATGTTGGTCATGCATCTTTCTCTATATCTTGTATATATGTGACCTTTTATGTTCATCAAATGCCTATGTGAAGTTAGTCCATACACACGTCACAGTTGAGCTTTATCGTAGGCATGGTTTTGATTTTACGTGGTGAAGGTTATGAATAGATAACAATAAATTACTGAGGCTGCCTCCATGTATTTTAATACCTATTTGGGAAAGGCTATGAATGCGCATTCACCTCAATACATCTTGTTTCCTAGGGACCACTTCAACGTGAATAAAAAGCCAATGAATCATTCTTTAGTCAACCTCTTTGGGTCGTGTGGACCAATGCATGCTGGGCTACTTTCTCATTCCAGTTCCTTATTCATACTTACGTGTCCTTCATAAGTCGTGACTACATCGGTCCATCAAACACATTTACTTGTCTCTAGCCCATATCTGCTATCACTCAAATTACATATCTCTTTCTTTGTATTTAAGCATACTCTTTTCCCCATGCGTATAACCTCTATATCTGCATAGTCCTAACATTTTAATTTGTCTTGCTCAATCAGCATCTTCTATACCTCAGTGAATCATGTATGATCTTAATCAATCCTTTTATCATATGATCATCCATCACAAGTGTTCTTCTCAATTATCCATCACTTTCGAAGTCCCATATGATCTCCCTATGCATGAACACATTCTTCCAAGTGTACATAAGCAGCGTACTCACATGGTCATCACATCTATCGTCACTATGACATTAACATTTCAAACTATGCTTGACTAATTCTTTTCCATAAGGATACATAGGCAATCCTCTCAGATTTGGCCTACATCTTACCCTTTTAGGTGATGCATATGAACATATCTGCTATCATTATCCTCACATTTGTAGTTCAAAACTATGCATAACCTAATTCTTTTGCACAGGGGTATGTATGCAATCCACTAGGATTTTTGTCTATATCGTATGAACATTCCACGTGATCCACATCTATATATATCCATTGTCATTATTAGCCTTTCTAGTGACTGCAATCATCCACATCACACAAAACTCTCTTATGTCGCCATGTCCATACCAACCCATACGATTGCCACCGGCATTCTTTACGTTTATACATATACAAGATTTTTTCTATTTTTTTAAACTTCTATTTTTCCATGTTGAGAATAAAAGTCTCATCGTAGTTTACCCATACATACTCTTGACTAAGACTTAAGCTTTTGACCTTGTGAACATAATCGTTCACTATATGACACAGTTATGAACACATATACACCCTCCTTCGGTGTATAGGTTGTTCTTTTGTTTTTGGTCGAATGCCTTATTTCTATGTAGGAGCACTTTCATAATCATATCACATCTCAAATAATTGAATCATGTGTTCCATATCTTGTCATCTAGGCATTTTTTATCCTTTACCCAAAGCCATCATCCATATAAGCCCTTACAAATTACCCTTTCACCGAGGAGCACAATAAAGCTAGTCTAACACCCATTTTAGGTTTCCTGATTGCAATAAGGGGTTTCCATTTTCCCCTTGGCATGAACATGAATTGTACATGAAGTATGTATTCAATTCAAATAATCGTGAAGTAGAAAACAACCACAATGAGAAATATGTTATTACTTGACTTCCTATGATGAGCCTAGGAATTTCATTACCTTTCTAACTTAAACATTTCATAATATTCATGCATACGAAATGCACACTGTACATATTGTTCGTATCATGCATTAGACTTGCACTTGTGTCTTGAGGGCCATACATAGACTGACTTGTCTTATGCATAGCCAATCTAAAGCACTCCAACCATTTCTCTTTCCAATATAGCCTTCTATATGACTTCGATGTTTAACTAAGGGGCTATTGTTTTCCACTTTCACTTCTCAATTTTATGAATAACTTGTTAAATCTGTTTTATAGTTTGTGAGCAGACTTGTGAATGCACAACATAGTCTCAAAGATCAAGTGGACATGAAGGACACCATAAAAAGAAGAAGCTCTGATCCCTAGGCGGGACCTTAGCATGTCACCATTTTGTCAACGGCTTTGCCTTATTAAGCCAACTTTGGCAAAAGGTTCACAAAAATTAAATGCCACCTAAGGGAAGCCTGACACAGTTCACCTAGTTTAACCATATTATCCATTTGTTATCGTAAGAACTACGTGATAAGAGTGAAAAAAAAAAAAAAAAGCATTTTCTGAAATACGTTTGGCATGATTCTTTACTCACATCATACTTGATTTAATAACTACAAATTCCAAACAAAACCACACATGTACATATTCAATTTTATGGCAAAATCCTCCCTAGACCAATGGTTCTAAAGTAGACGTCATGCAAAAGTTAAGACAAAAAATCGAAAGGTGGGAAATACAAAACAAATTATGCTTGACTTGATTCCCTTCCATGAAGATGTGTAGGCATTCTCCATAGATTCGGTCTATGTTGTGTGATCCTTTCACATGAACCACATGTATGTATTTGTTATCATCATCCTTGCATTTGCATTTCGAACTATGGAAAATTTGATTCCTTTACACTGAGATACATAGACAATCCACCCGGATTAGTCTATGCCATGTGAGCCTTTCATGCGATCCACTTGTATGTATATCCGTTATTATCATTAGGTTTTATAGTTATAGTACACATTTACATCATGCGAGTCACTCTCATGTCCATATGTGCACACCAACCCACAAGATTACCATTGACCTTCTTAATATTTATACGTTCTTTATGTTTACACATATAAGTGATTTTTTTTTTTTTTGTTATTTACACTCTCATTTTCTAAGTTGTAAATATGAGTCTCATACTATGTCACCCATACATAGTCTTAACTAATACTTAAGATTTTGACCTTGTGAACATAGTCATTCACTATACGACATACTTAACCTTATACATCTCAACATCTAATAGGTTCATATGTTATTCTTTCATTTTTGGTCAAATTTGCTATTTCCATACATTATTACTTTTAAAACTACATGATATCTCAAATAATTGAATCATATATTCCATATCTTGTCGTCTATGCATTTTTAATCCTTTACCTGAAGCCATCATACTACACTGTTAAATCTTATCTAATACTCCTTAGAGGGTTCCTAATTCATATAAAAGGTTGTCATTTTCTCTTTGGCATGAATCTGAATTGTGTATGAAGTATTCTATTCAATTCACACAATTATGGAGTAGAAACAGCCACAATAGGAAATGGATCATTACTTGATTTTGTTTGGTGATCCTAGGCATTTCATTCCCTTCTAAACATAAATCTTTCATAATAAGCCCACATTAGATATCTACTTTGTACGTATTATTACTATTGTATGACAAACTTGTACTTGTGTCTTGAGTATCTTGCATAGATTTGTCTTTTGCAGAGTGAGTCCAAAGCGCTCTAACCATTTCTGTTTCTCGTATAACCTTGCATAGGACCTTGATGCTAAACCAAAGGGTCCCTCTTTTCTACTGCCACTTTTCGCTTTGAGGAGTAACTTATCGAATATATTTCACAGTTTGAGAGCATACTTGCAAATGCATAACACAATCTTCATGATCAACTGTGCATGACCCAAAAGTAATGACAAGTTCAAGGACACTATGAAAAGAACCAACTCTAACTACTTTGGTAGAGCCCTATACCATGTCACCATTTCACAAAAGACTTCGCCCTCACCAAGTCAACTTAGCTAAAAGATTCACACAAATAAAATGTCAGCTAAAATGTCAGCTAAGGGAAGCATAAGATGATTCACCTTGTTGAGCTCTATCATCGATTTGCTCTCACAAGAACTATGTAAGGTGTCATCCTGTTAAAAAGGGTACATAGGTAACCTATCACGCTCGACCCTACTTTATCTTGGTTATGTCTTGTTACACACTCAACCATAAAAGAAATGCTCCTCCTAAACTACGTTTGGCCAGATTCTTTAGTCATATCATACTTAATGTAATAAATAGAAAAATCCAAATGAAACCATGTACTTATTATGGGGATATGTAGGAAACCTTTCAGTCTATCCTCACATTTAGTTTTTCCACCAAAAATGTAAAAGCCTCCCTAGTCTGATGGTGTAAAATAGACATCATGCAAATGTCACTACAAACCAAAACACATAAAATACAAGGGAAAGGGTGGTTAGATTGAAAATCAAAAGAATCGCACCCGAGTAGAAGGAGAGGTAAGAAAAGCCCATACAGTGAAAACCAAAAAGGGAATTCTAGCAAAAATTAGAGAAGATAAAAATAAATAAATAAATAAATAAAAAGTTAGTCAACTATCAAATTTAGGGCACTCACCGTGCTATGTCATTAAATAAAAGGATAATCCTTCTTTTGTCCTTTATATCTTTCATTTTTGTACATATATACAGGAGCATCACTGCTCCTCCTTGTAATGTGTGTCCATTGTTTATTCATCTTCATTCAGCCATCTAAGGGGTAGTTATCACATTTTCCTAGAGGGCACATCATACAACAAGGAGCATAAAAATCAAAGGTGTTATACAATAAAGATAAAGCCAAATTCTGACCATCAAAGAATCAAGCACACCAACATCTATGATCAGGCATTACATAACAATTTAGAGTTATTCATAAGTGCCGTCAAAATGTTAAAACAATGAAGAGAAAGTTATTCCTAACCTCTGCACGCCTTGGGGTTTAACCTTTCATGGCCTGACCCCATTTGTTTTGTCTAAAACTAATGTCTTAGTTTATTGCCATCTTTTCTCAAGTCCTTCAACCACCCATCTCTCACATCTCTTCTTTCTTATGCTAGTAATCCACTTTCTGTTTATACCTATAAGGACTCTACAAAAGATATTCTATCAGATGGTGCTCATAAGCATCCATGCAAAGTATGTCTAAAACTCTCACATGGACTCCCAGTTTCACATAATTTGCTACCCCTCTCCCAGAAAACCTGTAGAAAATGAAGTTGTTTCATGCATATTCTACCTTAAATAAATCCAATTCCTCGCCATACATTATCTAGTTCTTTGGCAAGTCACACATGCATCAAATAAGGATTTGTTTATATGTTGGGGCTCAAGCTCTAGATTTAACATTTGCATAACTCATTTTTCATACGTAGTTCATAGTCATGACATTTAAAAGGGCAACTTTCTTAAGGACTTGTGGATAACATTCTCCAAGGTCCCAATAAAAGGCATCTTCATTCTTTCTATCTTGACTTTTTTTAATGTCTCAAGCATAACCTGACCTTTTGCAGTTACCTATAAAGACTCCTTTTATGTGGTGGCCAACACTAAGTCATGATACTTTTCATGCATCAGGACATCCCCATTTTATCTGATAAAGCTCATATGTATTGCATGTTATGGTATCTCTCACCTAGTATCCTTATTTGTAATTTAGAGGAGTTCTTTTACAGCCATCACACGTCATTTGTCACATATTTTAGGATCATGATTCTGTATTCATCACACACTTACTGGGGGCATTTTTTGATATTTATCTAGCAATGGCTCCATGCATCAAATGCATTAATTTAAAGGCTTCTTGTTGTTTGACCCTTAGTCATTCCAATCCCAATTGCTTAATTTACGTGGCTTCACCTTAAGTTGTCCAAGGCGAAGTTAGACCCTGAATCATCTGACCTTGACTCAACCAACTTTTAGTTACCTAATCCCGAGTGACACAAACCTAAGGACTAATCCAAAGTCAGTTAGACATTGAGCTATTTGACCTTTAGTCATCGCCAACACTGAGTTATCTGATCTTGAATCGTCTGATCCTAAGTCAACCAAACTTTGAATTACCAAACCCTAGGTTATCGCTAACACCAAGTTGTTCAACCACGAGTCACCTGACATTAAGTCACCTAATCTTAGGTTAGTTTGCCAATGAGCTATTTGACCCTAAGTCAATTTAATCCTAAATATGTGACCCCGGGTCACCTGATCCTAATTTCTCCAAACCTTAATAACTTGATCATGGGTTGTTAGTCATCCTAAGCTCACTAATAAGCAATTTTCACTAAAACCAAGTCAATTAACCCTGAGTTGCCCAAAGTCTATGTATCCTAACCCTAGGTCATTAGGAACTCTAAATTGTAGAACCTTAGGTCACCCTTAACCTTGAAATATTTGACCTCGCATCGTTCCCACCATTAACTTGGTTGACTGGAGTCATTTGAGCTAAATAAGTTACTAAACCCAAGATCATCCAAACTTTGAGTTGCTTGACACCACGTTGCCTAAAGTCCAAGTTTTTTAACCTTGAGTCATTAGAAACCAGCAGTTGTAGTTTTTAGTAGTGATTTAGTCAACCTGAGTCATTTGACTTTGCCACGACTTCCTTGATCTAGATTCGCCCAAACTCTGAGTATTTTTTTTTTTTTTAACCTCAAGTTACCTAAATGTAACCTGAAATTACTTGATCCTGAGTCATTCCAATCCTAAACCTTTTGATCCTGAGTTGTATTAACCTCAACTTTTTTAATCCTGAGTTATTTAGTCCCTATTAAATTGACCCCGAGTCATGCAACCATTTACTTACTAAGCATAAGTCATTAATGATCTCAACCAATGAGCATGAACATCCTTGAATGTTCTTGCCAAGAACTTTTGGAGTTATATTACTTATTTGGTCTTCTGGCCATGAGCTGATGACATTTTTTTGGTTTTTAGACCAATAATTCCTAAGCAATCTAGACAAGAGCCAATGATCTTTTCCCAATCCTAGTTATTCCACCCCAAGACATCTAAACTCCCTTGAGTTTTTGACCCTGAGTTGCTTGATTACCCAATCCCAACCTATTGAACCCTGACTTGTACAACTTTGCCTCTAAGTTGCCAAGGTCATAACCCAAATCATCAAAATTAATGCCTATAGGATCCCAAGTTGCACTAACCATCAGCCTTTTGACTAAGAGTCATTCATTATTCCACCACCCATTAAATGCATTTCTATAAGTCTTCGCTTTATAATGTGCATTATGTGAGTCTTCTTGCACCTTAAACCGTATTGATTTTTTCTTTTACAAGCTCGATCAATGATGGGCAATCTATAGACATTGAATTTTGGATCACCTTTAATGAGAGACATTTTTAGTGCTTTTTTCTAAAATTTGAAAATACATCTTGTTCAAAATTAATATGGTCTCAATTAAGGGCTGAGGTTCAAATTGACTAAAAAATAAGTCCAATAGTCCAAGTAGTCATAGTCAAATCTAATTACAAAAGCAAAAAGGAATGAAAAATGACCAAAAAACCCAAAAAAAAGAAAAAGAGAAAAGGGAACAAACTGCCAAGAAAATTCTTTTTTTCTCGATGAAACTATCAAGTCCACATGGCCAACCCCACTACACTCAATTTATTCCATTTACTTTTTGTTTAGAGAGAGAAAAAAAGACCAAGTCAACAAAGCAAAAAAAGGGTGAAAGAAAAGAAAAACAAGGAGAAAAGGAACAAAGAAGCATTTGCCCTTACAAACCAATGTTGTTGTTTTGTTCAGCCTGCTGTCACTACTATTCCTCTTTAGTTTCCCTTTTATCTTTTTCTTTGTCTTCCACGAGAAAACCACTTCAAATGTTTTCCTTTTCATTTGAATTTTTTGTTTGCTTCCTCCCATTGTCATCCAATCCTTTTTATTTTATTTCTTTCTATTTTTACTTGAAAAATTACCATTAGGATTATTGTGGAGCTTCTCTATAAGTGTCCTTTTATTCACCCTGGCAAAGGGCTCTTCTTGCTTTTGGAAAATCTGTTTCTCTCCTCTCTAAACCTCTATAAAAAGTTTAAATTTCTTAATTAGTTTTTGTTAATTCAATTAACTATCTTAAGAGCTAGTTTGATTAAATGTCTTGAAGTCTTTTAAACGTACTTTTCTTTCATAAAAATCTCAAGTTAATATTTCTTAGTTAGTTTTAGCATTATTAATTAGCTCTATCATCAGAAACCTTTCTAAGTCTTTTTCATCCATTTCATGAGATTATTATTCTTATACATATATTCTGCTAGGTTAATCCCTTTTTTTTTCTTGTACATATATTTTTTATTTTTACTTTTCTATTTCATTATTTTGCCTGATCTTTTCTTGTTTATCATAGCCATGTATTTACATTTGTTCTCTTATATTTTCCTCTTATTTTTGGGCTAGGTCGGTCATTGGTGGTTTTTTGACCTTGGGTTTATCCATCCGTCCTCTTAGGGTCTTCATGGCCATTCCCCTGACTCGGGCTTCGAGCAATAGTTTTCCAATTTTTTGTCATGAATTAGTGAGATTGAAAGTTGTTTGAAAAATTGTCTGTCTTTCTTCATAATGTTTTTTCTCTAGCTGCACTGCCTTCATTTTTAGTTTTAGCATAAAAAATGGCTTAAACAAGCTAAGTCATGCTTAAAATACA